>OY855903.1:17421385-17561385 GCA_963693305.1 Meandrina meandrites | reverse complement strand
TAGGTAATTTCTCTGCGAACGCTGTTGATTTTATCTCGTGTGTTGTAGCAACAACTTAAGTAAGGGAGCAAACATCTAACTCACTATCCAAAAAAGCGCTCGATTCTCCTCACTTGCTAGCCGCTATAATCACAATACACTATAATTGTAGCATTTTCTCGTGTTTACTGTACACACCAACCATAATTATGTGCGACTATCTACGGTTCGGCCAACATTACGAATGTACGAGCCATCTCGAACAGTTCTCCTCCCTACATAAGTAATTTTCTTTTGCGTCACAAATCTAATTTCGCCAAATAAAAACAAAGAAACTTGTTGAGATTTATCAGGCAGGAAATTAGGAAATTATGTGGCCGTTCGCGCACCTTTTCAGTAAAATTTGAATATTTACTTTTGAAGCGCTTGTTCAAATATCAGAAAAAGGATATGTCTATTTCGTTATGTGTACTTCTCTGTAACCTATCTTCTAAATGACAGTATTTACTCTAGGTGAAAACATATCGGTATAAAGTAAATATCACATCAAATAGGGTGATTAACGTCTCAAATTGGGATTGCTAAAAAGAGGAGAAAAGCCGTAGGGGAGGTGAGAAGAGAAGGAGTGGGGGAGGAGAAGGGAAAGATGGCCCATCCTCTGGCTAAATATGGCCATTCTTTCAGCAAAACCTGGGCGATCCCAGATCCACCATTGTCAATACGGTACAAGTAACTGGCAGGTGACGCAAATGAAAAATGTCATAAACAACAGAGCGTTTTCACATGACGTCAAGGCAGCCATGTTGGTTTTCCAAAACAAAGTAACGGCGGCCATATTGGTGTACCAAGTCATTCCAACGAGAATTAAACTCCATTTTTACGAAAAAATCATCTTTTGTTTTAGTTTACCAATATGGCCGCTGGTCACGTGAGTGAAAAAGCCCTACAGGATGCCGTGATATGCGTACGACGGAATGGGCCATTCGCATGCCACTTGATTGACCTCTCGCGGCGGGAAAAAATGTGTCAGATCCCGACAAAAAACGTAACGACAAGGAACATTGTTTCTCAATATTTCATTCTTTAATTCATTGCATTATTTTACACGACGTCAGAGAAAACTGACTTATATTCGACAAATAACAACATTTGATAAAATATGACTGTATCTACATTTTTATAAGAAATGGAAGCTATTTACCCTGATTGCTGATTTACATCAATTTATACAAAACCCCAAGGCTAACAGCTAGCAATCCGCATAAATTGAAGAACAATAAATTAAAAACCAATAAAATCACCTTATACAGTACCAAGTGATAAAACCCAAGAAAAATAAATAACAATATTCGCCAACGAATTTGACCAACTTAAGTTAACAGCAGTACAGTACTTTTCAAAACTAAGCAAGGTGGTTAATGAAATCACGGTCGCTAGATCTTTTCCGGCAGAAAGCAACAGGATTTTCAAAACCATCATTACAAATAAACTTGTTCTTATTTCGGAAGCCGCAAATTTCCGAGGAAATACTTCGCTGCCAAAGTCACGCTGCCATCACGTGTGCAGTACGTGATCACCTCGCGGGTTAATGATATGAAACTTGAAGTTCACGTAGCAATATGGTTGTCAGCCTTGTTGCTATGGGGATACAAGGTCACAGATGCCAGATGGTTGTTAGCCATCACCTAAAAAAAGAAAAATCAAAAGGTTTGTTTTAGTTCTTTTCTGTTGTGAACACAAAATAAGCTGGCTTACAGTGCATGTATTTCTTATCAGTCACGGAGAAATTGGTCGCGACTAGAATGGATACTCCAAGATCACAAATCCGCTGGGAGACTGGAACCCATTTCTGCATATTGTGCTACACTTGCTAAGAAATGACAGCTAACGGCAACGAAAACAGAGTGGAACTAACCGCAAGCTCACTGGAGAGCTTTGATTTCAGTCTCCCAGCGGATTTCTGATTTTGAAATCGGAGTGCCTTGTCTCGTCACCATTCCCTTAGCCTCCTTTGTTGACTCACACCAGTCCTTCTCGTTCGTTTGTGAACTGATGCCACGTAATTGATCAACTAGTAAAGGTTTCTTTAAAAAAAATCCAGTAACTTAGTTAACGATTACAAACCTCGAATATCATGTGCTGTAGGTTATAGCAGAAGGTGGACCCGAACGGGTTGGTTGTGTTAGTTGAGGAAGACCTAAGAACAAAGCACAGTAAGTCAGCAAAATAAACGGACGAAAAGATTTCGTCAAGCGATACACACCAAGGCACCCTGCGAGCAGAGCCTCGTATAACTTCCCTGCGGCTGAGAAAGGGCTCTGCTCGCAGGGTGACACCAAGGAAGAAAAACATCAATGAAAGTAATAACGATAAACCAGGAACAAAAACAAGCTAAGAGTCAGTAAGCATAGAGATGGTGCAGTTACTTACCGATTCAATACAACAGGCGCCTCCACTGGTTTACCCAGGTAATCCTGAACACTGTCCCACTTAAAATAAGGGACAAGACTGCGTTACTTTTAAAAACCATACATACTTGTTTATCCCTAAACTCCAAGTAGCACTTCATATAGCAGATGCGAAACGCCGTATCTCCTAACATTGTAGTCCTTTACAGAGGTACCGTAATGCAATCCTTTGGGTTTTCTGCATGCTTTATCGTCCGGTAGCCCGACACAAAATGCTGAGTTTAATGTATGATCACAAAACTTGATGGGTCAACTTTCCTCCCTCCCCCCGGGAAGGGAGTACTCTCTCACATAAGCTATATAGAAATGGGCAGTGGCAAACGGTATGGTTCTCGAGCCGTTTTGGTCAGAAATGAAGTATATCTCTTGACCATTTTAGTTTGGAATGGGGTATGGTTTGTGCACTCTGATCATCAAGCAGGTATAAGTTCTAGAAGGAACTATTCAGTCACATGATTGTTATTATCCATCATTTCAGTGAAAAGTACGATTTAAAACTAAACGCCCTTGAACTGCTTCGCAAACCGAAGCAGCTCTTCGGTACAACCTGATCTCAAATAGGGGTGTATTGATTTTGGATTCAGGTCTAAAAAGGGTAGGGAAAATCGCACAGTTTAGTCTTAAATAGGGTAAGGACTTCAAGAAAAGCACAGCGCACCCTTACACAAATTTTCGGGTAGTACCCCTCGGGGACTTTACCTTGGTGCCCGGAGTCACCACAAACGGAGTCCCCTCATCAAGAACAGAGTCTGCAACAAAAAGGACAAACAATTGGAAAATGAAACAGCTAGAATTCAGATGACTGTTCAGGTACAGTCACTGTCATCGCGCACTTGCAAATGATGCGCACTTGTGATAGAATATTGTACATCCTTTTTGGCTGAGTGCGAATGCAAGACCGGAAATTATTTGGCCTCCTGTCGAGGTCAAAGATTGTGGAACACGCTGCGCTCAGTGCGTGCGTTATTACTGGGACACAAATTTGATTCAAAAAACATTAATTAATGATAATTATCACCAACTGGCTTTTTTCTTGTTTTCTTTATAATTTGTTTTGTTCGCTGATCCAGAGGTTACAACTGATCCTGCGATTCTTATTGTAGCCACGCGCCCCTTGTGGAAATCAGCTTCCTGTAGTTATGTTGCTGACGGGGCAAGCATGTCTAAATAAATTTTCACCTACCAACCTACCTAACTCCCTTTAGTAGAATTCTACCAGTACACTAATGCAAATGCTGCAATGTGATTGGCTGAGCTATTGCACACTATCAGCCATTAGTGTGCAGTTGCCGAAGGTCGTCCACAAAATGCGACGTTTTTATCGTTTTTCCGAAGTTTTGGAAGGAAGTTTAAATGTAAATGGATAATAAAATTCCCGAGAAGACTAAAAGAAGGACATTAGCGGTTTCTTGACTTTAAAAGCTTGAAATTATTGAAAAACGGGTGCACGCGCGTAAACAACTGCAAATTTACCAAGGACAATTCAATGCGTGCGATTTTGTTAAAACGTTAAGTTCGATAATGCGTAGGAAAATAATTAGAAACCATTATTTGCGTTTATTTCAGTCAGAATTCTACTAAAACAATTAGATTATTCGCTCTCAATTTCTATGAGGTGATAGTTGATTCGGCCTGCGGCCTCATCAACTATCACCTCATAGAAATCTCGAGCTCATAATCTAATTGTTAATTAGAACGAACACATTTTTCTCGCACCCCTGGTACTATCGGGTTTACACAGGAGTAAAATTTGCTTTCAGTCGTTTCACCGTTATAGTCCAAAGTGGGATTTTATGTCACGATAATTTATTGTTTAAATATCAACGTGAGACAGTGCGCGTTTCGAGCAGGACTGCATGGCGATTTACAGCACGCCATTTTGATTCATTATAGGCCAGTTTCGTACTCTCGGTTTTGAACTGGAACTAGCATGCAATGGACGCTAATGCGGTGGAAAATCATTAAAAACAGTTTCATCTCATTTGCATTAGAAACGATTTACCCGCATTAGCCTCAATTGCAAACTAGTTCCAGTTCGATACCGAGAATACGAAAACGGCCTATTGTGGTACCTTTGGAGTCTCTCTGTATTCCAATCTTAAACTCACAGCGCTGATACCTGCAAGAAGAAGATTAAACATAGAAAAAGAGAGATCAACAAGTAGGCAAGGTAAAAACAACAAAGACTCGTTTAAAACAAAAACAAAATCGTTTACTATTGCCAAGTAATGTAATAACAGTGAATTGAGAATCGGAAAGTGTTATTTTCACACTCTGCCAATGATTGACAATGTAACAAACAACACTGAAAAGTTGGATACAACTAAAACCCATTTGTTAACATATATTTTTTTACTGTATCATAAACTATTGCTTTACTCACATGTTGAAGTTGTAGTGGCCAGGAAAGTTTGTGTGCAGTATAAACTTCTTCACCAAATGACTGCATGCGTCAAACAAGATGTCCTGAAGTAAAGGAATGGAAAACAGGAAATCCACTTATTATTGTACTTTTGGCGTTTCCGATGCGCGTTTCCGATTCCGTAGCGGCGTTTAATTCGAAATCGTATAGTACATGTTTCTTAAAGGGGCTTTGCCACGGATTTTAGCAGATTTTGTTTTAGGAAACCTAAAAATAATTGTCCATTTACAGCGAAGCTCCCGCGCGCCGGCGAAGCATCCATACCTAAGCGAAATTGGTAAATCCACGGAGCCAAGAAAATTTGGTTATGACGTAAGTGTACTCAGGGGGAGGGGAAGGAGTGACGTATTATTCCTAGATATTCGACATCCATATTATGTTCAATTGACAGCTGACAAAACAAGGTATCCACTGACCATTATCACATGACCATATCGCAGGCTCAGGTTTAGAGCTCATCGAGGTTACGTTTTTTTTTACCGCTGAGCAGGTAATAGATTTTCATGGATCACGGCTCAAGTCCTATTTTTTTCTGTCTAGTGTACAACCTCGTCCGAAAGGCTGCGATTCTTCTGATCTGCGCCAGGAATCGAGACCTCTGGGCTAGACTGAAAGCCCGCCAAAAAAAAACTGGCCAAATCTGGCATTCCGCATTCTTCTGATTGTGTGCTGTTTTTACTTGAGTGTGGCACTTTTTTGGTAATGTTGCTTCCATCTGCAGCGTTTAAATCGAGGGCGGCGTTTAATCGAGTTAATACGGTAGCCCACAAAAGAACCAGTGAATGAGAGACGCTAAGAACGAGGATTGTACATAGTCTCATTCTCACACGCGGTGAAGTGCATGTACTTACCACTCCAAGAGTGAAGTAATTGAAGAAGTAATCTGAACTCTTGGACTGTGCAAGTTTGTGAGGAGAGGGAGAGTGGATCCGCATCTGGCAAGATTGAATGTCAGAAATGACGAAAAGAAATTAATTTAACTATACCACAGAACCTCACTATCTGTCTTGTCTCTTTGTCAACAGGCTCGACAGTGAAGAAATGTTTTGCCTGGTGTTATTAACGGGGCTTTGTCACTCATTTGAACAGGTTTTTGAACAGCCAAAATATATATTTATGTCGAAGGAAACCTAAAAATAATGGTCCATTTTTATATAACAGTCGCTAAAAAGAGCACTGAAACAACTAATAAGCGCCTGAGGCAGCAGATGGCTTGGGTGGAAATGGATTACAACTTGAAAAATTAAGGCTAAATTATTCAAGTGTTTCCGCGCGTCTTCATAAAAATTTGATTTCTCTCTGCAAATTAAGGTTATATCTTTCTTTAGATGATCAGACTGATAATGTTTCTTATGGGTAAAGTTGCCTACCACAAATTTCAGAATAGCTTAGATCAAAAATCCGTGAATTTCTCGAGGCGTAGCTCCCATAAATAACTATTAAATTATTAACAGTCACTGGACACAATAGGTAGATTATGAAACACAACGAATTATATCCTGTGGCATATGATTTCTAGTTACTTTAATGAAATTCAGTTGCTACAAGGGTACCAGTATTAGCTTAACTAACCTTGTCTTCTGCCTTGTAAAACACTTTACATGGAGATCCAAGCGAACTAATGACATCCTAGAAAACAACAAAAAAAGGCCAAATTACCTATATTGCCCAAAATAACAGCACAACTGAAATTAATGGTCTGTCTTCACTTCAGCTCCTCCTCCTTTTTGAAGAGCTTAGAATCAACACTGTTAGAAGAGGGGACTTGAAGAGTGATCACTGAATGTAAAGAGACCTGTGTGACCACATCATGATGAACACTGTCATGCACATTCAGTAATATATGAAAAGAAGCGGAATAGAAATAAACTTTATCACTTCTACTAAATTTTTGAGGAAAGTTCCACCAAAGGTTAAAAAATTCACGTTTACAGACTCTCGAAGAATGAATTAAGCAATGATTAAATCTGACCTGACATGCGTCTCCGAACATGACATTCCTTTCAAATGTTCTTCTCCGCAGCTCTAAAATCTTGCCAGGGCCAGTACCTTAAAAATACAATAAAAGGTCTCTTTGAGACAACGACTATTTTGCATAATAAAGTACATGTATGAGCAGCAGTATAAGCTGAAAAATGAAAATATTTTGGTGGTGTTCCAAAAATGATTTTCTTTTTTCTATCTCTTCTTTAAACCATAAAATAATCGTAAAAGTCAACTACATAGTACAATTTCTAACTGCATTAAAGCATTGCTTCAGGAAATGGCATACTGACTAAATTATGAAAGGCATGACAAGGTCCTTTATTCATCTCACCTCCTCTCTTGACTTTTTTAGACTTCACTTACCTTCGGCAACAAGGAAACACTTGAGACCAAGAACTTTCCCATCTTGGTTGATGATCTCAATACTCTCTGCAAAACAGTTGCCATGGAAACACTGAAGTGGAAGAGGTGGTGCCCTAAAAAAAAATCATTAAAATAAACATTAATTTAAGAAACAATTTTACCAAATCAAACATATGTTTACTACTCCAAGAGGCGTCTGCCTATAGAAGGTATCTCAGTAAGCACAGAGTTTGGGCTGAATATTAAAATAAATGGCACGCAATGCATGCAGAAGCGATGACGTTTCACAAGGGGTCTTTAATAATTTTCAGGACATTCGTCAAAAAATTAAGGTAAATAAGAGTAGCTGACAACTTCTGTGCTGAGTGATTGATTGTTCAACAAAAGTTGCGTTATCTTGGCGTGACATGATCCAATACACGAAATACGATGCAAGGTCAAATGCTGTCTTGAAATTGCTTACACCTTTTGTTTTAAAAGAATGGAAAGATTTCTGTTTACTAAATCTTATAGAACGCATCAAATATAATTTGTCTCTTTCGTTTATACTTTACATTAGTCTTTTCTAACTGCCCAGGAGTATTTTGCTTTGAGTTCTACACGACGATTTCTTGTTGAGTTGACTTCATTTCTTTTCCCAGTCCTACTTGGTTCTAGAAAGGTCTAGAAAGATCTGTTGATCGCACACAACAGATCCCATCCACTCGCACGACGACATTAAGCGATGACATTACGTCATCGCTTAAAAATGTTAAATGGTCAAAAATAAGAAATTTAGTGTCTGCTGCCAGTCACAACCAACAGAAACATTTTGTTTATTCTAGATGTTGATACCTAATGCTACCTTACCTTGCATCTGTCAAGCTGTTGCCATGGTAAATGGACATTCGTGACACAACTGGTGATGACCCAGAAGAAAACTTGAGCGATCCTAGTCCATGAGTATAGTATGGCTGTGGAAAACACCAGTTCATAAAAAAATAGTAACTCTGAATGGTACAATAAAAAACAGTAAATAAGAATTTACTTTGAAACTATAAAAAAAAGAAGCTAACTGTTGATCCCTTGGAGCAGTCAATACACATGTCCTGTACTATACTGTACTACACTGCACTGCACTGCACTGTACTGTACTGCACTTCACTGCACTGCACTGCACTGTACTGCACTGCACTGCACTTCACTGCACTGCACTGTGCTGGACTGCACTGTACTGCACTGCACTTCACTGCACTGCACTGTACTGTACTGCACTGCACTGCACGTCACTGCACTGCACTGTGCTGGACTGCACTGTACTGTACTGCATTGCACTGCACTGCACTGGACTGCACTGCACTGCACTGCACTGCACTGCATTGCACTGCACTGTACTGCACTCCCCTGCACTACACCGCACATGCACTGCACTGTACACTGCACTGCACTGCACTGCACTGCACTGCACTGCACTGCACTGCACTGCACTGCACTGCACTGCACTGCACTGCACTCTTAACTGTACTGCATTCTGCACGGTACTGTACTCCCTTAATACAATGTTGGTTAACAATGTCTGGTATTATTATACATACCTCAAACTTTGAGTCAATTGGGAAAGAAAAAGAAAGACCTCTGAAGTTTAGAATAAACAGCTGATGATTGGGATCATAAACTGGAATAAAAAAAAATTGATTAAATAAATGTTAAAAAGGTTTGTATATGATATGAAAAGTTATTATTAGCAAAAAGAACAACTTCTTGACAAGACAAGTGATCTGACAAAGTAAATTATGCTTAATACAAGTATCCATAGTAGCAAAAACAAAGAATCAATTTTTATCTACATCTACTAGAATATATTTTATCGAAATTAATACATTACTGAAAAGAGATTCATTAAGGTGGCTCGACTGGGTTTTTTAGGGGCAACACCGCTCAAGTTTGAGAACTAACCAGACTGTCATTAACAATGCCATCGAAAAACGATCACCACAGCTGAATTAGGTAAAGATGAAAATTTGTTATGACCAGTGTTATTTTGACATCGGAGTTCTCATAGCAACGCAATGACGTCATCACGTTTATCAATTTCGTTCGTATTGCTCGGCACCAGGAGATTTTTTCGGAAATCGCTCAAGGGAGCATGTACCTCCTATACCTGCCTCAATGTTGGCAAAGTTTGAACAAATTCTGTGAGAGCGTTATCGAAATTTTTGGGGATGAAGTTTCGAGGGTCATAAATACAGCAAAAAACATACTATTGAGATAATAGGGTAATATCTGAAGAACACAACGCGCTTTGGGAATGCAGTTTCATCTCATAGTAGTTTGATGCCATTTAAAATTGTGGATACAAAATTATGGGGATTGCCGAGACCGATTGCGAAAAAAACGGATTTGATGAGCGTGCATTCATGTGCTCTTGTTGCCACTTTTGTAAATAATTTGGTCTACACCTACAAATGTGATAATTATTTGGAAACCGCTCGATGAATTTTTTTAGAAACTTGTCAATCTCGAGGTTTGTCATCAGTTTATATGGCCTGCAAGTTTCAAGGTCATTGAAAACACGTAAGGCAATAAAATCGGGGCTCCAATGTACTACTTTTTTCTCCCAGATTTTGTGTTTACAAGTGAGTGTCCTCATTATTCATGGGCATTGTATTCAACTTTCATTTTCACGTGCACAACTCAGCAAAAAATTCATTTGCATTTTATCAGTGAGTTTAGACTTTTTTCCTGATCTGTTGTTCTACACAAAAATAGCTTTTCGTTTCCTGGAGAAAGAGACCCTCGGCATTGCTGTATTCCAGTCTAACGGCGTAACAAATATTATTACAGTTTTCAAGTCATATAAGCATGTTTCCCGAATTTTTTTAGAAAGCAATTGAGCGTTCTGTTTAATGCAAATGATTTTTTTGCTGAGTTGTGCACGTGGACATGAAAGTAAAAAACAATACACGTGAATAATGAGGACACTCACTTGTAAACACAAAATCTGCGAGAGAAAAGTAGTACATTGGAGCCCCGATTTTATTGTCTTAAATGTTTTCAATGACCTTGACACTTGCCGGCCATATAAACTGATGACAAACCTCGAGATTGACAAGTTTTTAAAAAAATTCATCAAGTGGTTTCCAAATAATTATCACATTTGTAGGTGTAGACCAAATTATTTACAAAAGTGGCAACAAGAGCACCTGAATGCACGCTCATCAAATCCGTTTTTTTCGCAATCGGTCGCGGCGATCCCCATAATTTTGTATACACAATTTTAAATGGCATCAAACTACTATGAGATGAAACTGCATCCCCAAAGCGCGAGGTTTTCTTCAGATATTACCCTATTATCTCAATAGTATGTTTTTTGCTGTATTTATAACCCTCGAAACTTCATCCCCAAAAATTTCGATAACGCTCTCACAGAATTTGTTCAAACTTTGCCAGCATTGAGGCAGGTATAGGAGGTACATGCTCCCTTGAGCGATTTCCGAAAAAATCTCCTGGTGCCGAGCAATACGAACGAAATTGATAAACGTGATGACGTCATTGCGTTGCTATGAGAACTCCGATGTCAAAATAACACTGGTCATAACAAATTTTCATCTTTACCTAATTCAGCTGTGGTGATCGTTTTTCGATGGCATTGTTAATGACAGTCTGGTTAGTTCTCAAACTTGAGCGGTGTTGCCCCTAAAAAACCCAGTCGAGCCACCTTCAGCAGTACAGTCAACTCTCTCTTAACTGCAGACACCCCTATAAGATGGACACCTCTATAAGATGGACACCTCAGGTGTTGGTCTTTCTCATTTTTTAGTCATTTTACTGTAACTAAACTCTCTAAAACAAAGCTCTCCTCTAAGAAAAAATACAAGGAGCCCAAAGGTTCCAAACTGTGAGATCCAGGTTTCCCAGCATAAAGCTTATATGAAAGAAATAAGATTATATGGTCGCCCAAAGGCAAAAGTTAGTCGCCTGGGGCACCCGGGGACCCTTAGAGCACAGCCCTGCTAAACTGACGGACACCTCTCTAAGTCGAACAGTTTCGACTGGTCCCAATGATGTCCGTCGAGAAAGTTGACTGTAAATCTGTAGGAGGAAGCATGTATTGGAATATACAAACCTCCAGGATGTGTTGCTCCAAATGACATGTCAATTTGCTCTATTGTGGGTTGGACTTGAGGAGAATTAAAGTGCACTCCACTAAAAAAAAAAAACAACAAAGCAATAAACCTGTGTTAAGAAACACACTCAAGAGTGGCCAAGTAAAATAGAGGCTAAAATTGTAAACTATGTGTATCTGATAACCATCAGCCATGTTAATCTTATTAATCATGTTTATCTCTCATCAGGGCCTTGTTGTGTATTTAAGTTAACAAATCAACCACCTTTTTCCGTAGTCTACACTTGTATAGACCATAACACTGTGTCTTGTACTGAGATGCAATTCTCATGATATTGTGAGATGAGAGGTGGTAACTTATCGGTACTTAACCATACTGAAGCTCTCGACCAATGAGCCCACAAGAATTCTCTCTGTCAGTTCTTGCACTTGTTGCTGTCTATAATACTAGGGGTATAGAATGGTAAAATCCCAGATTCGCCAAGATTCCGAGACCCTCATTTAAAATCCGAGCTGAGACTTAACTATTGTTTAAAAATCTGAAGCCGAGACAACACGATTCCAAAATCCTGTTGCTCTCTGTTTTGCTGTTGTTTTGTGACAGTTCGTACTGATTATTAAACTTTCGCTTGGTTTGCGAGACTCGGAGACTCAAATTTCAAAATTCGAGATTCTGAGGCGGCTTTATTTTTTGTGAACTCAAGGTTCCGAGACTCATAGTTTTTCATGACCCATGATTTTTCAAGGACCATTCTATACCCCTAATACTGGCCAAATTATCAAGTTTATTTTTTGAGAAGAACTACCTGGTAACACAATTTGCATCATATTACATTTGCTGTTATTAATTTCTGAGTGTGGCTGAAAAGCAATGTGATGTCTAAATTCGTCCTCTTTGCTTGTTTCATTCGACGGCAGATTGAATTATGAAAATTTCCTTAGAATAATTGTGATATTTCCTTCACCACAATTAAAATTAAGTTTTATCATACCAATATTTCAGCTTGACTTTGCTCATACTGTAAACTTCAATTATCTGTGTAAATTATACAACCCAAATGTTAGCACAAAACACAAACTTTAGATGATTTTGAAGTGTAATCTAGATGCAGTCGTGGATCTAGGACGAAGCTTGGGTGTAAAGGGGTTGCCGGATTGTACCAGGGCTCCCACCTTTTTGGTGGCCCAAAGCGGGACCAAACGAGACTTAACTTTTTACTCTGGGTACGCAAACTTTGCTGCCTAAGAAGTTCAAAATAAATCTGAAAATCTCACTTATCTTATAAACGTAATTTAAATGGTTTATTGACCTACAGTAAGCTGCAAGAGGCAAGTAGATTGAACTCGTGATCTGATTAATAAAGGAACGGTATTCAGTGATTTCAAACACTTATGCATCAGTCAATTCCAGCAGTGCCCATCCCCCCCGGGCAACCCCGGGGCATTTCCTAATGTTGCCCGTCCCGGGGGTGGGGTATTTGCGTACCTCGGGTTGACCCCCGGGCATTTGACACGTGGTTTCAAAACTGTGGAGTGAGTCGCGTATTCGTGATGGAGGCGTTTATAGGCCAAGACGTGGAATACGTTGCAGATTAGCTAGTCCATGAAGGACTAGAGAAGCTTGTGGATGTTCATGGATGTTTTTAAAGGTATATTTTCTGAATTTTAGATATTTTTTCATTGTCAAGAAGCAACAACTTGTATTATATTCTTATATCACCTATCGAGAGATTGAAAACAATCAACCCGGGAGCGGGGCATTTGCCCGGTTCCCTCATCCCCACCCCGGGGAATTTACCAAAGAAATGCTTATGCCCGGGGGTTAGCCCGGGGGGGGGGGGGGGATGGGCACTGCTGGAATTGACTGATGCATTACAAAATAATAAACGAATTTGATTACATTTCAGTATGGTTTTATCATAGTATCATAGTAATTACCTTAAGTCTCTGCGTCACAGGATCAAAGACAAGTCTAATTCCATCGTTTGGAAGGTTCAAAACCAGATCCATAGCGAGAGGATTCTAACAGAAAATAGCGAAACAAGCAAAACACAATTTTGCATATACAAAGCAAAGTATAATATACCGAAACGAGAGTGTCAAACAGCAAACGTGCTGAGTGCAAATAACGCTGCTGTATGTATATCACTCCTGGCCGAAGGATTATACACTGAAATTTCATGTTGCAGTCCTGCGTATCAAATTTATTATGAAGTTTAACACTGTCGTGAGAGTGAAGGGAGCTGATCTGTTTAAAAATACTTACCGCCTCGCTGTACATAGCTTGTACAGTTTTGATAACACGACATTGCCGCTTGAGAACCTGCACACATTGTGCGACTGGCATCCCTTAAAATAATCAGAAAGCACAATAATTAGTAACTCAAACAACAAATGGTAATGGACGGAGTATAAACTTCGTGACGATCGCTAAAAGACAATGTACAAATTGTGTTGCAACTGACCAAGTATAAACTCCCATTGCTCATTCCCGAGCGATCGTTCAGGGACAACTTCGAGATCCAACATTACTTCGCTTTCCTAGAACATGCAGGAACAATTTTCCGTCTTTAAAACATCATAAAACCAGCTAATTTCTGCAAAATCTTTTCCAAAATCGACTAAAACTTCATGACATCATTTTCGCCGTCGAAAAAATAAATTGGTCTTGTTTACGTTGCGTCGCGCATAATTATTCAGCAAAAGGCAGATGACTCTTGACAATTGCAGGCTCAGGAATCTTTCTTGGTAGCCGCGCCTCTGGGAGATAAATAGCTTGACAAAATGGCGGATGCTGAGGAGGAAACCGAAGGAAATCCGCCGCGTCTATGTGCGAATGATTTCGATATATTCGCAGAAAAGCTCCTCACGCATCAACTCCTGTTAACTGCACTTGAGCTGCACACGGAATTAGTTGAAGCAGGACTGGAAATTCCTCGTTTACGTGACTTCTTCTCCAATCCTGGAAATTTCGAACGGCAATACCAGACAAATGTCAGCTCTAGAGATGCGCCCTCCCCCGTAATGCGTAAGTAAATTATTGCAAATGGATCAAACATTTTTATGTTATAAACTCTTAGAAAATACGATACGAACTATGTGTCCTAACGATTGTTTTGATTGCATAAAATCAATGTTTTGTATTTACCACGTAAGACATTTATTTTTTTTGTGCATTTTAAGCCGGAAATTGGTTAATGGCAGCAGTAATGATCAACATCTTTCTTGCTTTCTCCGTTAATTGAAAAGTACTGCAAGTGTAGAAAGGAATAGTTGATTATAACATACAAAATTAAGGCTAATCCGAGAAAGTAGTTAACTTACCCTGCACATGTATTTTTTATATTAATTTAAATATTGAAGCCTATTTTGATAGTGGCAGTAAGATTTGTCAGTGATCTGAGATACTTGATTTAAATGACAGTGTATGGCTTCAGTACTCAAACCCTATCCATCAATGATTCAAAATTTGCATAACTGTATGTGTGCAGCTGGTCCGTGCGCCATGTACATGTACGCTGATTGATTTGCGAGGTAAATCCACTGCACCTTTCCTATAATAATTCCAATGAAGTAACAAGTTTTGTTTTTAACACTCAATAATTTAATTGCTGTTATTATTATTAAAGTATTCATGTAATTTTTTCAGCTCGAACATCAAGTATTGCCACTATTGATTCACTTGATGACTATGCTCGGTATTCTGATGATGGTGTGAGAGACACTGATGAAAAGGTTGCAGGTATACCTGACAAACAAACAAGTCTTGACACTGCAGTAATAACCATCTCTTTTAAGTGTCTAGTTAAGAAATAGAAAACATGTTCTGTGTTTCTATCAAGTTTTACATGAGTGGAAGTTTGGGAGAACGAGAAATGCTGTGGGAACACAAGCCAATAGGCGAGTGTTTCCATAGCTTTTTTGAGTTCTCCCAAACTTTTACGAGTGTTTCTATAACTCGATAGAAACGATGGATAACACGTTTTCTATTTCTTTTAGAAAACACTGTGAGAAAAAGATGAATTAAATCCCTCGTTTATTTTGATCATCAAAATGTAAATTCTCTTTGCTCATGCCATCATTACATCAACAGTTCATGCAGGTTCAGGGTCCGAAATTAACTTTTTCCTAAGGGCGCCAAATGGCGACTAACCTAAAAATTTTGGTCGCCAAATGGAAGGGTTTGGTCGCCAAAGACAAGTGTTTTATTCTGGTTTCTTGCGTGCCACGCCACAATCGCGGCTTCGCCGCTCAATTTGCCGCAAACCAATGAAAACAATCCCTCTGGAACCCAGGGTATAATTTACCTTAATTTAAAGTAAAGCAAAAAATTTAACCTTTCAACAAAATGTTTTCATTTAACGCAATATACATACAGCTATTAAAGGAGAAACTCACAAAAGCTGTGCAACGGTAACAGAGTCACATCTAAATGAGCGTGTTTGTCAACGTTCTTGTGACAGCTTCAGATTTCTTTCTCTTATTATTTCCATTTAGTTGAATATGCTGGTATCCTGTTAAGTTCTGTGTATAAGACATCTGTGGGCCCTCTTATAGATTCAACTAAGTGTGCAACTAAAGGATCTCTTCTTCGCCGAAACAGAACGAAAACGATTTCGCCGTGCGACGTTTTCGCCTGCGGTATCCGTAATGGGAGAAGCCGCTGAATCAATATGGTGCCGGGTAAATATTGCGATCGTAGAATCATCGCTTCGTTTTACTACAATTGTCCACGGGAGCTTTATGTTTTCTTTTAAAAAAAGCCCTTTTACCTTGGAATTTCAAATGCTGAGGGGACAAAATGTTAGTCGCCTACTGGCGCCCAGTTTTAGAATTCTGGTCGCCAACACTCAATCTTTGGTCGCATTGGCAACCAGTGAGTCGCAATTTCGGACCCTGAGGTTCTGTGTTTCTATTGAGTTATAGAAGTATGGCTTTTAGTGTGCGCTGTCTTACAGGATGTTGTCTAAATGGGCTTGTTGTGGTATACCCTTAGTACAATTTTAATTAGTATTTTCATTTTTTCTGGTTTATGGTAATATTAATTATATCATATTATGATATAGCAGCTGGTTTGAATAAAGTAGCCAACTGTTTGAAAGAATCTTTCTTTAATTACTTCAATTTAGAAAAAAAAAGTAGCCGACTTCTTTGACCAAACCACACTGTAGAGTGTAGTAGCCAATGCTTTTTGGCAGCTGTTGTTGCTTATTGAAAGCACTGGATAATGAATGTGTGGTTCCAGAAATATCCATACCCCTCCAGGGAGGGGTGGGGGGATTATAGGGCAAATCCCTTCTGGAAATTCCAATTTACTGGTAGCTTCATACATTGCTTTAAATTTTTGGCTCTTTGAGACCCCTCTCCTCCCCAGAATTTCGAATCCCTTCTGTGGGGCGTATGGATATTTTCTGGAACCACACAATATAAAACCAAAGAAAATATCAAATTGTACCAAGGATTAATTCGGAACCCAATATGACTATTATCCCAGGTTTTTTTCTAACCAAAATCAATAACATAACTTATAATAATAATTAGTAATTTTGTTTATAAACTAAATTTATTATAAATTGCACTGATTTAGTTAAGGTTGCAAAATAATATTTATATTATTAAGTTTTCTTTGGCAGACCTCCTTGGCATTTTCAAATTTGCTTTATTTTCTGGAGATGATCAACTTTTTTTCCAATCAAGCCAAATAACGAATTTTAATATTAATTATGAATTCAAAGCATTTGAAAAAGTTATTTTTTATCAATTTTTTATTTATTGAATTTATTACATGCACTATTTGAGGGAAAAGATGATGGATTGAAAAAAGATGGGATGGGAAAAGATGATGAATACACTAATAGAGAAAAAATATCATATTCTGATGCTATCTCAAGTTACTTTATTCCTCCTTTCTACCTGCACAGTTAAACATGTCATTGTTTTATATTTTTATTTTAGTTTTGGAGTTTGAACTGAGAAAGGCTCATGAGACCATTAAAGCTTTGAGAGGATCTCTGACTGAAGCAACTGGTAATCTTTTGAATCACAGATTTTATAACCTGCTGTGTGCAATAAAACCTGGCCAGTCACATCCAGAGGAATTAAGTCCTTCATGCGCATGTTATTTGTAGGTGGTGCCTTATTCACAGTGACTAGAGTTAAACAATGGCAGGGCCATCCTTAGAAAATGTAAACCTGAGTGATTTTGGGGAGACTGTCATTTTGTCTAAATGTACCTTTTGTCATCCCCAAAACACAGTCTTGCTATTTTAAACTAGCTTCAGGAAAACAGGAAGATTCTGACTGTTTCTGGGAGACTTCTGGAGGGGTGAATTGGTACAAATCTGTCTGTAATTGAACTGTAACTCCTGCAGTCTAACAAATTTTCATCTCCTTTCAGAAACGGAGACTCCAGCTCCTGAAGGTGGCCAGGGCGATACATCTGAAAATGAACATGCATCTGGTGGGGTAAGACACCAAAAAATGTTTGATGGGCACATTCCTGTAGCTACATAAATATCCATCTAATTATTCAAGTCGAAAAGCCAATTGTGTTCTACAATGTGATATGATCAGCTTTAATGGATTTTGAAATCATGTTACACAATTTAGCTTTAATGGATTTTGAAATCATGTTACACAACCTATTTGTCAGTGTACATATGTTGTGGTTTAATTTTATCTTTGGTTTAAAATTTTCAAACCAGTTTGCTTTAAGTTTCCCTTTGTTTCAGATTATGATCATTATGAATTTGAGACAATGAAAACTAAAAAATCAATTGAAACTGGTTTGAAAATTTTAAACCCAAGATAAATTTAAACAACAACACATGCTACATCATTTGAGTTGATAATCTTGTTGCACATTTCAAATGGCTTGTTTAAATCAAATCCATGGTGTTAGTCAGACAAAGTCTTTTTTTTACCCAGGACTCCCTAAGGCCTCATGAAAAGCGAGCCTTGAATTTCCTGGTCAATGAGTACTTATTGAGGAATGGCTACCGGATGACTTCTGTAACTTTCTCAGATGAAAATGCTGATCAGGTGTGGTATAGCTGAGTGACATTTACACCACATATTTCCTGCGATTGATTTACATGATGCACATGAATTTTACTTTTTGTTAATTTAAAAAATCTTGCTTGCTGTACCTGATTCACACATTAACATAAAGCAAATCATCTAAAAGAATTAATAGTTAACGTGCCGGAGTGAATTGTTATTGGTATACTTGTGCAGGAATGTTTAAGAACACAAAGAAGAATTGCATACTTATAAATCAACAGATACGAGGAGAATGGTTGCCATTTGTTTATAAAATGTTCAATAACTTGCACACCTTCAATCTCGTGACTGTAGGCCTGTGTGAAGTTCCCTGAACATTTAATAGAGAAACTTCATGTACATGACTATGTCATTAAGACACGTAGTACATGTACAGGATACTCATGACACAGGATCCATTAATGTGCAAAACAAGTTCAGATATCATGCTAACTGTACAAATATGTACATTGTGTTCTAGTAGACCAGTTTAACAGGCTATGTGCAGTCCTCTTTGTCTTTCTGTCAGTGCAAGAGTGCAAAGAATGGTTCAAAGCCAGAGTCAGTAAAGAAAACAATTATCTCTTTAAGTATATACCACACAGTCAACTGAATAGTACTTTCCGCATGCGCTGATTGGTTTCACTGTAACTTGGAGGTGATTAGCAAAGTACTATTCACCTCCGAGAAGCCGAAGAGAAGTAACATGATGCTGCTTTGGGTACTGAAAGTAATGTTTTTGTCCGTTCGCTACATGTTTTCAACTTTTGTGGAAAATAGTAAAACAATTATTTACCTCAGTGTCGGTGAAAGTGGTGGATATTTACCTTGCCGTTTTGCGGCTCGGTAAATATCCACCACTATCTATCTTCACTTTAGTGAATAATTGTTAAATATTGCACGTTTCTACAGGACTTCGAAGACTGGGATGATGTTGGTCTGAACACTGCTAAGCCTCCAGATCTGCTGCATCTCTACAGAGACTACGGACACCACACTGTGCCAGAAGTCATGCTGGTGTTAAAATCTGTCAAGGAAGAAAAAGCAGCTTTGGAGGCAGAACATGCAAAGTTACAAGAGGAATGTAAACGACTTCAAGAAGAAATTGGAGAATTAAAATACGAGAATCACACACTGAATGAAACTGTTGAAAAGCTAGAAAGGTACAATTTTGAGTGTCTAAATGAGGGGAAGTTTTATTAATATCAATTGAACATGACTGTTATAAGTTCTTATGTGATTTTTGTAATAAATCCTTGGCACTGGATAAACACTTGGTTCAGATTAACGCCTGGGGTGGTTGTTCCGAGCAAGAGTAAGCTAATCCAAGGCGAAGTCTGATTTCAGTTTTTAACTTTTTAATGAGATTTTCTGTCAATATTTTCCGTCCTCTAGGTTTGAGAAAAAGGGTGGAAACTCTCATTGACTAATAAGAGCTTGTTTAAGCAGATCAGATTTGAGGCGAGCACCCACGAGGGAGGAAAACGCACTAGAGTTAGTCACTCCTTCACTACCGTTTTTGGGGCTCACTAAGCGTTGCGTGACGACCCAAAGAACGCCTGTGAAGAATTGGCAGTCACGCAAGAGTTGGCAGTCAATCAAGAACTCTTGTCCACTCTAGTTTTCGTTACGGATTACCTCTTTGTCAGTGCTTGCTGTGTTAGCTTGTCTTTTAATCATGTAAGAGATAAATGATATTCGAACTTTAACGGTGACGCAAAACTGCATTGTATTTCATATTGGTAGTGAATTGCGGGAGATGGTTAACTCGTCACAGCCGACTGTAAGTGCTTCCACAAGCCCTGTGCAAAACACAAGTTTATCCGAGACAAGCACAGATGGCGTGACAACACACACGTCTGATTCAGCTGCGGACGATGCAAGCGACAATAGCCATGAAGCGCCTAATGCTAGTGAAAGGATTGATGATCAGAGTGAAAATGAATTAGGCAGTAAAGAAAAAGTTGATGTGGCAAGTGAAGAGTGTGTTGATGGGGCGAATGAACCGAAGGTAGCTGACGCTGAAATTGATCAAGAAAATTCTGCAGATGTCAGCATAGAATCGACACAGGAAAGGGTAAGATTCTGCCAGCTGTTGATATGCACACTGTACCTTGATGAATAGTCGACTTTGTGACATACACTGTATAGACGGATTACAAGTTAAGAAGTAGAGAATACCTCAGTTGGCAAAGAATGCCGCACGAAATTTCTTTCCAGACTGACAAAAATTGTCATTTATTTAAGCGGCGTGCACATTGAACATGTGTCCGATAGAACCTGACTTGAAACTTGTTGTTAGCGTAACTAATTGTACAGGTATATTCTTTACCGATCTTTTAACGCTATTGGAGAGGCTACAACATATATCTGGACAGTGAAAACACTTTTTCGTGCAAGTATTTGGTGTTCTAGTCATATTTTGCACCTTTCAGTTCTTGTATAATGTGCAAGACCACAGAGAAGCGTACATTTTGAACAGTGAGTTTCACTGCCGCCTGATAGTTCATTTTAGCAGAGCGTGGATTTTCCTTTCTCACGGAAAGAAATTTGACTTACTTTTTATCGACATTCATGTATTGTGCTAGGATATGCTACAAATGTTCAAACTGCAAGAAAAGGCTGTGATAAGGCTTTGATTTTCCAGTTGGTGAAAATTAAATACAACAACACCCATTTTGTTTTATCGAGTAGGGCCCATCTGCACATCTATGCATTCATGGTGTCGTATTTTTTCTTCCGCAGGACAGCCCTCAAGTCAGCCCCCTACCGCCATCTTCACCGGCAGACAACAGTGTAGAGAAGGAGGAAGTGTCATCAAGGTACAGTAATACCTGAAATAATTTGGAAATAGGCACGACTGAATCGTTAGAACATAACGGCACAATGCACGGTTCAGAACGAGACGAAAACCCGCGCTTCATGAAACCAAGTCGTTCACACGATTATCCCCGCGGTGCACCATAGCCAGACAAAACCGCCCGGTTCACGGAACCAAATCACGTAGTTACCACGGCAAAACTGCGCGGTTCATGAGCTAAAACCGCGCGCGTCACGGAACGAAATTGCGCAGTTCACGAAACGAGATGGCGCACGGTGTCTTACGAAACGAAATCCCACGTCTCACGTATGTTTCACGAAACGGTTCCGCGCATTTCACGAGACGTAGCATCGTGAGAATAAACCGTTAATGTTAATCACGATCGTCCGAGCGAGTGGTATTCAATTCAGCTTCATAGTTGAGCGAAGGTTGTCTTTTGCTTACGGAGGTTGGATGTTTATTTCAGAGTGACGTCATCATCCTTTAGAGACGCATTACTGTCTTATACGCACGTGCAGCTTGAGAACAGGATTTCCAATGAGGTACGTCATGGCTTACCACATGTGTGGTGGCGGATGGTATTAAAGAAAGAAAAAAATGGATTATGCATCTTTAAAATAGCCAAACCCAATCCCGAGATACAACGAACCTCCCGGTGTATAACGAAGCTCTCGGTGTATAACATTCCTGCCGGTGTATAACGAACCTCCCGGTGCATAACGAAGTCCTCGGTGTATAACAAACCTGCCGGTGTATAACGAACCTCCCGGTGTATTACGAGCTTCCTGGTGTATAACGATCCACCCGGTGAAAAACAAACCTGCCGGTGTATAACGAACCTCCCGTTGTATAACGAATTTCCTGGTAACGAACCCTTTGGTGTATAACAAACCTCCCGGCGTAAAGCGCATGTTACTGTAACGAAGCTCTCGTTGTAAGGAACCCGTCTTTGCTATTTGTTTGGCCTCTAAGGGGTACATTCCAATTTACAATTTCTGCCGTTTTTGTGTTAAAGGTTTGCAAGCTGTCAAATGCCGACGAGAACGTGGTGCTGATTGTTGCGAGATGCTTGCCTCACATTGTACCGAATGTGTTGTTGAATAAAAGAGAGGTAAGCAACAACAGTTGCTCCTTACTCACGTGATCCTTTAGCGTAACAGCTAGTGTATGAAGAGCAAAGATTGCGTGACGAAAAGCGAAGGTCTGGGTTGGAGAAGGTAAAAACAGAGGATTTTGTCGTTTCCATTCTCGGAGACCCAGGGGCAGTTAGTTGGGGTGAAAAGATGTAAACTGGACAGGAATCGTAGCGACAATCTTTCGAGGAAAAAAAAAAACTTTCGTCGCTACAATTTCTTCCGGTTAACTTAGTTTCGCCTCGACTGACAGCCCTGGGTCTCCGAAGATGTGTCTTCTCTAGCTCGAGAAATATCTCTTCAGGGAAAAGGTCACACTACAAAAAAACCTCGCGAAACATTGCGCAAATTGCTCTCCTTGCATCCGAACACAGCTTCATTTGTTGCTATGTGGACATGAACGTTACAAGGTGCACTGCTGATGCTGCGGTGTAGCCACAGCTTTTGAATCGTACGAGACTGCATGTTTTATTTTATTTTTTAACCAACAAGGGTTAATGTCTACTCGATAAGCTGGCCGAAATGTGAATCTTATAACCACCAACACTTTCTTGTTTTGCCGTTTCAACCATTCTTAATCGTTTAAACAGGGCATAAAGGTCAGTTTCGTGCTTTATTTTGTTACAAAACTGTTTTCGTTTCTCAACTGCTAGGAATTGATTCCAGTCATTCTGTGTTCAGCTATTCACCATCCAGAAGCTAAAGAAAGAGATAATCTTCTTCACATGTTATTTAATCTTATAAAACGACCAGATGAAGATCAGAGGTAAGAAACTAATGAAGAGAAAGCTCTTTAACGATATATTAATAATATAATTATTACGATAAGCTCCGTTCATTATTATGTGTTGTAAAGTTGCTAAAGTGCCATAATTCCTTACCAACGCCCGCTTGCTGTGGATTTTGTTCATCAGACAGATGATTATGAGCGGCTGTGCTGCGTTTGCGCAGGTCGTGGGACCGACACGGATCGAGGCTGAACTTTTACCACAATGGTGGGAACAGGTACAAAGTGTATTCATCGTTGGAGTTTACACAGGGTTTTCTTTTGCAGTTAAAGTAATTATATCTGAGTTTTCACTTGATTTGTGCATTATAATGTTCACGGCAAAACAAGAACAAGGCGTATTTCTTGCGTCTTGCCAGAATCACATCCATAGTTTACTTCTGCGCCAGTTTCACTAAACGTTAACAAAAGCTGTTTAGAAACTCTGGTAACTCGAAAGTCAAACATTTAAGTTTGCAATGTCAAGCATCTGCATTTTTAGAGCATTGTCTTATTAGTGAAAGGCAAAACGCTTTTGCAGTCGAATTTCACAGTGAATCAAAGATACTAACCTTATATTCATACGTGTTTTTTTTTTATGGCAGATCGGCCACAAATATGTTGAAAGAAGACTCCTTGTTGCAGAGGCTTGTGGTGGATTAGCGCCATATCTACCGGTAAATAACAAACTTGGCCGGAGTACGATTTGATATATTGACTAACCAGCAAAAGCACCAAGATTATGTACAGAGATTTTCAACAACGGTTTGAATAAACGCAAAGTTTAACCGCGTTTTAAGGCCCGTTTACACAGGCGATTTTTGTCGCGCAACTCAATGCAATTTTTGTCGCGCCGAAGTTGCGTCAAGTTTCGAACATGTCCGAAACTTGATGCAACTTCGGCGCGACAAAAATTGCATTGAGTTGCGCGAAAAAAATCGCCTGTGTAAACGGGCCTTGCAACTTCGGCGCGAGAAAAATTGCATCGAGTTGCGCGACAAAAATTGCCTGTGTAAACGGGCCTTTACAAACCTCCTTGACTATCTGCACTGTCCTTTTCTATGCCTCTATACATGTGGTACCTGTTTCTTAGTTGCCTTATTGTTTTTTGTCTCTGTAGGATTACATTCGCAGTTCATTAGTATGGTCCATGTTAAAACAAATGCTCAGTGATGATCGAAACGAGGCTGTCCGAGAGGCGGTCACCAAGAGTCTGGCACTAGTGGTGGCCTTTATAGAAAATGTGGATAAATATGAACAGGTATTTAAAACATAAGTATGCGTAGATGTGCAATGTATTCAATGTTACAACCAAATTCAGTTTTAAATGCATACTGACGCAAACAAATGTGGATGAGCAGTACTTTCATATAGTGTTGCTTGTTGCAAATATGTTGCATGTAAAGGATGGGCCTTTTTAAAATTATGAACTTGTCCACCCCTGCGACTTTTTGCTGTTTTACAATACGCTAAAAATGTGGTCTCTGTCTTCTGTCTTAGACCTCCCACAACTGGAACGGGAACGATTTCTTTTTGGGAGCAAGCTTGTTTTATTGCAAGCACATAACATTTTAATTAGAACCTTATCTATTTTTTTTATATATTGATGCCATTTTTTTCCTCTGCAGGCGTACGAGCTCCTGATAGAAACACTTTTTGACACTTCAGAAAAAGTGGCAAAAACCTCCATGGACGTCTTTTTATTGTCTTTTGCTACATGGGCGCAAGACCTTGACAGAATAGAGTCTCATCTTTTTACCTCGCTTATCTCCAACTTGGAAAATACCATCAAGGTAAGTTGGGTAATTTAGTGTCAGTGGACTTCGTGCAAGTAAGTGTAGGGGGCATTTCCCTCAGCAAAGTGGCGCGTTTTTGCATTTGCTATGTATAAAGTGATACTCTTTTTGATAGGATCTGGAACAGGTTCAAGAACTAGCCAATGAAACAGAAGATATCGAGAAAGTGCACAAGACGCTAGAAATCATTCAGAACAGACTGCCTCGCTGTATTCAGATTATCACGCCGCTTATTCCAGCGCTGTTTGCATCAGTTCTCCGGACAGGTAAGGGGTAACTTTAATTATACTCATGGTCTTATCGCTTGGCCTATTGCTATTGTACTTTCTTAAGCGACAGTCATCGATAGCACGTATCGTTCTTTGTTGCATTGTTTGCGAGCCTCACCCGATGGAACTGTGCTCGTATTTTGTATTAACCTGATCAGCTTCCGGAGTAAAATTTTAATGAAAAAAGGGCATGTCCTGAAGGAAAATATCTTCATTGATGTGCTTTTTATAGACGCAAAGTTTGTTTTCAGACATGTAACACTCAATCACTAGTCCCGAGGGAAACAGTTAATTTTGTTTCCCGGGAATCTCACGTCGTTCAACATTCGCGGGTAACAGTGCACGTCATAGATTTTGCAATGTTGCCCGCTCAGAGACTTTTGGCCGGAAATAGTTTTATTGTTAGATGTCATGTGACTTTGAAGTAGCCTATGAGAGCGTACGCTGTCGGGGAAAATTCCCAGCTATAAAGAAAGGCTGTTTGTCCACTGAGAAGACACAAGGTGCATGAATAACTTTATGCAATTCGGTATTTTACGTAATTTTGTATTTTAAATCCTCGAACTTGTAAAACAATTTAAAATGTACTTCCCTGACTTTCACCTGCAATTCTGTCAACTTCTAATTTCCCCAAATTTATTCCCCAATTTTTTTTCTTTTCTTTTTGCTTGTTTCTCCTCAGCGCCATTCGCTAAGAAACCCGAAGATGTCGAACGCTACAACGTACCGGGTACGTGTGTTGTTATTGTGTTAAGTATGTTAGAAGATAAATAGAAAATGTAGAACTAAAGTAACACACTGTTGGTTTCTTGCATCAGTTGCACCTGACAGATTTTTACCACCATCATCACCGCTGACCAATATCGAGACGATTTTTGGCGGGAATCAGACAGTCGCCTTCCATGTTCGCCGATTTGACCAACACGTGTCAGAAGATCACTTTGATTCATGGGATAGTCTGTCTTGGATTCATTACGAATGGTAAGTGGGTCTGCAAAATAGGTCATCGCAAATCTTTTGTTTACACGTTCCCGTAGCCCCTGCCGTTGTGGTTTGCTTAAACTCCCTTTTTTGTGGACAAGCTTAGACCGGGAAAACGAGGTTAATAAGATGTTTACTCTCGCTCTGGAGACAGTACAGTGTGCTCTACTGTCGATGGCTGTAATAATAGCAGGTTAAACAGATCTGGAGAAAAAGGAAGAAGGAAAAACAAAATACATCAGGAAGCGTCGCTGTGTTTTTCCGAAAGTGAATGGCTGTTTTTAACACCAATCTTATTAAAGGAATTTGCTCTTGTTTGCAGCTTACCAAATCTCTGTGAAATTGTAGGTAAGGACATTTTGTTTCTGTAACTGATCAAAAATGCTAAAATAAGTTTTCTTTTGTGTGTGTTATACGAGTATACCAAGTTTTATTTTGTTTTTGTAGGAAAAGTTCATGTATCCTTGACAGACTGTGTGCAGAAATTGATTTCACTTTTCCGTTCATTGTGTATCACGTTTGGAAAACCGTACTCTGATAAAAAGGTAAGGATTGATTGACGAAACACACATTCATATTGTCAAGGACTGCTGCTGCAAAACAAATGTCAGAGAAGTATTTGAGGGTTCATTTTGAATAAAACCCATTACATGTAATCGTACGAAAGATTGTTGGTACAAACCCAAAATGTTTCGCAAAAAGTTGAGGATTCCTTTCAGAAAGAATAAAAATAAATATATTTGTACCTTTCACTTCTGTTTGCAGATAAAACCATTTTGCATGGAAAGGCTAAATGTTCTTGCTTTAAAAGATGGTAAGTATTGCAATTATCTGATTAGTGCTGAACAAATTCGCTCGAGGCCCATACATGGCCAAGAAGATGAAGTCCTTGTTATCTGTCATCTACTACGCGCCTCGTTGGCTATCATATCCAACGCGCGCTCGTGGAATAATTGTTAAATATACGGCCGATGAGGTTTGCCAATATTCGTCCGAAGTCTTGAAAAGCCGCGCTGCATTACCACAGATTTTCTACATAGTTGCAGAATGCGTTTCGTTGACAATTCGTTGAGTATCAGGCAATATATCGCGTGATTTCGCGGGATGAGGTGTTTGGTGACATAATTAGCACATAATTACGAGACATGTGCAGATAAAGCTGCAATTTCATATTCCATAGCCAACCGAACTGCCACCGGCGTTAAGGAATGCGAGATTCAAGATATTGCGTTTCTTTTCAAGTTGTTTCTGTTATTATTGTATTGTAGTCAAACTTGATATTTCTGGTTTTTAGAAAGACGAGAACGTCTCCTATCCAGTGCTTCTCTTCCTGTTCTGGCCGCTGGAGTCCTTGGTTGCTTCGAGTCGGTAAGCACTCGCTAGAGGGGCTGTGTTTTCAGAACCGAAACCTCCTTAAGTTTTTTCCTTCATTGATTTTTCTAACAAAATCTAATCTGCAGTGCTTTTCACCATTGCAAAATTGTGATTGCGTAAGGACGGAAAAATATTACTTTTACTCATTCAAAGTGAGTAAGACAACCGGACGGGAATGAATTTGGCTTGAAATGATGATTGGGCGCCATCAAATTCAATGTGGCCGGTTATGCCTTTAATTAGAATAGTTCTTTTTAAATCCAGTCCTATGTCCTTATTAGGAGGAAGACACGTCTGACCTGACGTCATTGTTACGTCATTCAGTAATTGCGTTGGCAGAAGCCTCAGCTCCACTCGACGGTCCATTAATAATGTACCAGGAGTTAAGGTGAGTGACGGCTACAGTCAGATTAAAGTGTATATGACAGACGTTTTGTTATTTGCTTGATGGAATCTACGTGGGATTCTGATCTGAACATCGGGGAAAAAAAATCGAATCGTTCTTTTCCCACGTTTAGCAGTACATAATCGTGAAATTTCACTTCCGGTTGCGTCAAAACCCGCGCGAGAAAAGGACCTGGTTCTAGACGAGCCGTGACGCCAAAACAAGAACATGGTCACAAGAAACGGAATTTACTAAGGAATATTGCTGCTGTCTTTTCTGGTTTTCTGGCAACGCAACTCAGTAAATTCCTTGTTCGGTTTGGTTGTTTCTTGTGAACACATTCTTGTTATGACGTCACGGCTCGTCTAGCCTCAGGTCCCTTCCTCGCGGGTTGACCAACCGGAATTGAAATTTTACGTTTTCGGACGGCCAATAAACGCGGTGAAACAAAAACAATTTCGATTTTTTTGATGTTCAAATCTGCATCCCATTATTGGATAAAACAAATAAAAACATCTGTCATATACACTTTAAGTCTGTCTCACGCCTAGATTATTTCTTTTTTTCCCCATGGGTAGACGAGGACATATATTTCAGTTGATTGTTCTAACGTTTTTGCATTGGTTGAGCTCAACAATTAGTTATAACAGTTATGTGTCACTTTCAACCAATCCCATTCGGGTTACACGAGTTTTCCCGCGCTTCATGGCAGCTGCAAGTTTTTATCTCGTTTTCTGATTGGCTCATTGGGTTATTTTCATTTGCTGTAACTGTCCATGACCATGCTTTTGGTTTTACGTTATATATCAGATAAGAAATAGTTGTAACAATTTTTGCTCTTACAATAGTTTAATGTATCAATTTTACCCTTGGTCCAATAGGTCATTTCCGAGTTACCCGTTGCCTCTCTGTCAAAACGAGTCTTCGTGCGACACCATTCATATGAAAATGACTTTCACCTGTACGTCCATTTTCATGCAAAACAAACTCATTTTCATTTGACATGGTTTCGCCCGAGGACTCGTTTTGAAAATGAGGCAAAGGGCAACTCGGAAATGGCCTATTTGGTATTTTCCTTTGTTTTATATTCATATTATCATTATTATCACAACATAACCATGAACACTAGACTAAGCATTTTCAACTTCCAGTCCACTACAATGATCATTACTGTTGTTGTTATTGCAGTTCTTCATCTCGATATCATGACGTTCTCATTGGTGTTTTGTGGGAAATTGTTGTTCACTCCAACGCGTCTGTTCGCTGCTGTGCGGCTCCATTATTTACTGTAAGTGAGCAGTAGGCGCATGTTGAAGACATTTAATGTCCTCGTTTGCAATCCGTCTAATCTTTGCCCACTTTCGACCATCCTCGTTTCTTTTTTGTTCATTATTTCCTCCTTGGTGTTTGCCTACCTTAGTAAATTATTATTTTGAGGTTTCCTTTTGCTCGAAGATTTCACATTACGTGTCATAAGAGGTGTAAGGATTTACAGTTGAACCGAAGAGCGAAGCGAAGCGAAGAGCTGAGGTCATGGGTTCTAATCCTGTTCAACCCTGAACCTGAATTATTTTCAGGCTTTCGTTACATACATTTTACTATAACTGGAGCAAAGAATGTTGCTCGTTTTATTGAGGACTTGGTTATCTAGAAGTTTGCTTCACTTTTGACTCACGTCAAAGGTGAGGCAAAGGTGGATGACTACAGGTTTCAAACGTAAGCAAGTCCTTAAACATCACCTTCGACAGGAATTTGACGCATGCTAACGTTAGTAAAGCCAATTTTTCGTGGTTCCACTGCATTGTAGTGATGTGTTCGTTGTATTTACGTTTTTTTTTCAGGTTCTAACGAAAGGTGTCGATTTGGATTTAATAAGCAGAAAGGTTCTGCCAGCCCTTGTGACTTTAGCTTCAGATTCACAAATGTGAGTTAAACACGTGACCCTTAACTCTCTATACGTCTCAACAGATTTAGCCTAAAGTATAATTTCATTATTTTAAAATTATATTGCAGGTCAGTAAGGACGGCGGCTATTCCTGCATTTGGTGCAATAGTAGAAAATGTAACAGATAAAACGGTAAGAGAACTCTTCAAGCATTTAACACGTATGGATCTCATGCAATTCCTTTCAATGGGTTAAGAAACGCCAAGAGAGAAGATTTACATTTATGGAGGTTGTGTTTTTTCACTCTGTGCAGATTTTAGAAAAGGTTTATGTACAGTTCCAGTCATTTCTTGAAGACCCGCAATACAAAGATCAACATGAACTTCAAGCTACAATGATCAGAACGTTTGGCAAAGTCGCACCTCATGCCGAGCCGCATTTCAGGGACGAAGGTATAGTTACAAGAAGGCTGCGGGGGTGGGAGAAGGGGGGGGGGGGGGGGGTGGAAAGAACAATTTGAATTCATTTGTTCGTACAAATTTAATACGCGCGCGCGTGTACCTTTGCTTATTTTGCTTGCCAGTGGTATGAAAAGTTGTTATCCTGTTTTTTTTTTTACCGAACTCATCGTTGTTATTTTGGAGGTTGGGGTAACAAACCGTCTCGAGTATTGGAGACAGTTGTGTTTCGTTTACTGTGCGACAATACGGAGCCACTTTCTTGAAATTCCATTGCTAACTCCCATTATTATCACGTAATATTTCATTACTATTTTCTTCAATTACACAATTACAATGATTTACACGTAATAACCTATATCTATTGTTATTTTTCCTGTCAGTTCTCTTACCGCGGTTAGTCGTCATGGCAACAATAAACAACCAATCACAAGACGATGATAGGCGGAGGGAGATTGCGCTGGAATTGATGGAAGCCTACGTGTCTTTAACGTGTTGTTGTATCCTTTTAAAGTTCTTCCGATTTTATTTCACGCACCTGGAATGGTTTCTGCTATAACTGGACAAATATGTGATACATATGTGGTACTCAGCGTTGAAACCTTCGTTTAGTTCACCAGCATACACTATTTCTGTTCTGCTATAACTGACATATACATAGTAAATACAGTTACTTGCTTTTGCATAGTCTGCGAGGCACCTGCGATGGATTAGCAGCCCATCCAGAGGGTGTCGCAATACTCCAAGAGTCGCTTATTGCTACGGAGACCGTAGTTAAGCATCTACCGAATGGATCACTTGGTCTGGGAAGCCTTTACTTATATGTCAAGCAAATCTTGTTTTTCTAGGCCCTGCAATTTTATTCCCTATTCGTTCAACAATTAAACAAGTAAATCATAAAAAAATAAATGCATGCGTTTTGATTAGGTAGCATAGCCAACTGACGAGGTCTTCTGACGAAACTAGTTTTGTAGTCGCGTATGTAAATTAAGTGTGTTGAAAGTAAATGCAAATCAGACTTTCTCATATCATTATGATGTTCAGTAGTACTTTCTTGGCTTCGGCGAACATAATTTCACAAAGATTAGGCAGCAGGAAATAAGAAAACGTTGCTTGTTCCCTTAACCATTCTCAGTCATTTCTATTGAAGTGTTGAACGACTACATAATCCCAGGACTCCGCGCGGTCAAACAAGACATCGAGGCACTTGCACCGGACTGTGAGGTTGGACATCTTGCTTATCACTTAAGTCAAAGTGATCAAATTTCATTTGTAACTGATTTTCTTTCTGTTGCTTTTTCGCAGGAAACCGTTCAGCTGCTTCTTAAAGAGTGTGAAGTTAAAGCAGACCAGAAGTCATTCGCACAGTAAATATCTATTATGAGAATTGGTCCACTGTTGGTGTTTGCTTTTTGTTTTTTTTGTTTTTCTTTATTTTATCTAAAAATTTATGATTCTCTTCTTTTTTTGTATCACAGCCTCGCAGCAGGGAGCAAGATAGGACAAGAAATCAAAAGCACGTTCATTAGTGGATTCCACAGATTAAAAGACGCCCCACGACCTAAAATGGCGGACATTTTTAAAAAGAAGGATCGCTTTGATTCATGACATGCGCCATGATCGCCGTACCTGCAACGAGGCTGGTCAGCGGTACCATTGTAGCCATACCAACTTGATACCGGATGTGGAAAAATTAATGTCAAGCTTAAATAAAGCCTGGGAATGGCATATTCATATTGGATCAAATGTGAACAAATGAAGCCGTCAAAGAGGACAAAAGAAAACCACTCCAGTTAATGTAAAGCTGATGTCTTGGAAGGGATCAGAGGATGACTTGAGGGTGTCCAAATGAGATATCGTTGCCGTGAGGATTTTTTCTAGAATTATTAGTATCCAGGCCTAAAATTAAAAGGGATTTGACGCAGTGTCCACTCTCGCAGTGTAGTGCAGGCCGCCAGCTGAAAACCGCTGCCTGCCAGCCACTAAAGTAAGCAAATAGGGACGGGGAGCAGCTCTTGCAAGACCTCACAAATGTAGCCCACTATCCTTCGAGACAACGTAACAACAGAACGAACAACAGGAACAATGCCCCGAGCGACAAGACAATAGCAACTGCAACACTAGAGGACCAAGGCCGGGTTGTTCAAAGTACGACTATAAGCTAAAAAATAAGCTAATCCAGGGATTAGCTTGAATTTTGATTTCAGTTTTTTATCTTTTCAGTGCGGTGTTCTGTTTCTATTTTATGTCCTCCAGTTTTGACATCGGCTAATTTCAATCTCCATAATAAAACCACTTTGATGCAAGAGAAGACCCTCGATCAACTTTTAAAACTGGGTTAGTGTTTATCGGCTTTCGAACAACTCGGCCCAGTAGAATAGCAAGCTTACGAGAGCTGCTATACCACTAAAATATCCCGACTGCACGTGAATTTGAAAAAGTTGTAGGCATGGTAAACAGTGCTTTTTGATATTATTGCTTTGAGAGTTGTTACAACACTTTTTAACTTGCTGAATGACGTGTTTGTTACTTGTTATATTGTTATATATAAAATGTATATTTGTTTTTCTGACGTTTGCTCTTCTCAGATGTTTGGATTGTAGATGAAAAAAGTGTATGAACGTGAACGGCGAATTAAGACACGAAGGCACACTATACAACTCTTGCATTTCTTCTAAACATTAATAATTTCTCGATTTAAGAATGGTAAATATGTTAGTAAATAATATATTTTATTGATAGTTAGGCTTAACCATGCATAATTGTCGTATTTCGTTTGCCATAGTTCAGTTTTTTATTTCCTTTTTCTTGCATACGTTACTTCATTTTGCTGTCTTATTCCTTACTAATTGGTGAATGAACTCTAGTCCTGCCTCGGAAATCCTCTTTTACAATGCACCTTCATGTTAAAGTAAATATTTTTGTAGCATTTTAAGTAGCATTGGTCCAGTGTTCTAACGATAAGTAGTTTGTAGGTCGTAAGAATCAGGAAGTGATCGCCACAGGCAAAATAATATTTGTTGGAAACTCTCACATGCAAAATTATTATAGATTAATCAGTGGGAATGTTCAGAGCTTTCTAAAAGCTTAGGAATGTTAATTGTACAAAATAACAAGCCGTCAGTAATCCTAGTATATGTTTTTGTTATATGTTACTTGATAAAATAAAAGAATTAAAAACAGAGTTTACGAAATTTGTTAAGTCGGGAGAAAGTACGTTTGCTATTTTAGTTCTTCAATAAAATTTCATTTCATTGTTAGTAAGGGCGTTCGTGGAAATTGTTATAAATTAAAACTAAAAAGAAGCAGATATTTTGTAGACATCCACAGAGAAAGAAATTTTCTTAAATATTCGCATGTGTAAATAAGACGTACTCTGGCGACATTGAATAAAATCAACATTCTCTAAAAATGGTTGAATTCGTTTTTTGTGTCTTGTACTGGGAGCTGGAGGAGAACGGTTTAAGAACATGGGCAGCAGCAGCAACGGCTGCGGAGGACAGAAAAGCCTTGAGGGAGAGAGCCTACGGCCCAATTCTCCACTTGGAGAACAGATAAATGATGATGACTTTTTGTGGAAGTGTATTCCGAGGTTCGTCAAGTGTGGTGCAGAAAAAATACAATATATCTGATTTTACATTTAGAGCTCCCCATAATCCATCTTCCTTTACAAAAATAAAATATATTTGGGGGTACAGTTTGGACATTTCACTATTTACAGAACATGATGTTACCATTGCAATCTTTTTTTTCCTTTTTAATTAATAAAAAAAAAACAATCAAAACGCTTCCAGTAAAACATAACATTCTATTATTGGGTTTGGTTATTTGTGAGGCAGTTTTGCGGTTTTCTGAAGACTTGGCAAAATCAAAAAATCCAAGATCATGGCGTCTTTTCGGAAACAATGATGTTATTTCCACGTGGTATGATGTCATGTTCAAAGCCATTTTCAGACGATCTATGCCCTGGACACCCAACAAGTTTCATTGCCGTAGCGTCAATAGTTTTGATGTCCGGATTGGGCGGATGGCTCCCGCCCGTTTCCGCTTTGGTCGCGAACGATTATAGCCCACAAAGTGTAACGTTTTCCAACAGTATTTCTTTCCATACTTCCTTAAACACGCCATACAAGACACTCAATTTTCTCTTTACTCGTTCTAGCAGAGCTCGTGACACTTGCCAATACGTCACACAAGATTGTAAGAATATGTCAACGCGGTCTGTACGCCTGACTACGAGATTACATTCAAACAAAGCGCCGATAACACCAGGAAATGATTCTGTTTAACACCGACAAATGATGTATTATTAACACTTTATTAATATTCAATTAATAGTCAGAGGCACAGAACTATCTTTGGAAGGAAAGTTGTTGGTATAAATTAGCAAACAACGAAATAGATAAGCGTACGAACGCCAAAAAACTACTGAGTATGATTGGACAGTCTTCATTTGCAAGTTAATTGTTCTTTCATCAGAGTTAAATTATCCTTTTTGTCTGATATTGAGATGGGTTTTGAGATGGCAGCTGTTTCTGGAAATACAGTAATTACGCAAATTCATGACACCACAACAGATAAAAGTTCACTAAACTTAGTGCATTGGATTTGCATATGCCAAAAAAAATCTGACATTTTCTTCCTTAAAGTTTGCAGGAGCAAGCAAAACGTTTCCTCAGATTTTGTTGGATATTTAATTTCGTTTATGAACTTTGTGATCGCGTGTTTTTTATGTGCCTGTTTTGGTTGATTTTTGAAAAAAGTGAAATTTAATTTGCTGAGCGCTGCTGTTTGCTTTTAAAAGCTTAAGCTAACAGCCATTATCTCAGTTTGACACAGATCTCCGGCATCGGACGAGTTATTCGGTGTAAAAAGAAACCCTAATCAAAGTGAGCACATCAGGGAACGATTTTTTAAGGAATAGAAGGAAATGTTATTGATCATGAGGTGCCTAAAACAGTTGGATATGCATAATATTTGCTTTACATAGATATTTTCTCTTTTAGTGAATTGAATAGTAGCGATATTATCTCAGCTATTAGCATCTTCCCCAGTGAGCGTGCGTGTCGTACGCTGTTAAAATTGACACCTACACAAAAAGTGCCCTCATTTTTCATTTTCATCTTAAAATTCAGGTCTCATGTGATGTGCTATTAGGTGTTTGAGAACAAAGTTTTTACACCATTCAGGGACTGGCGATCGATCGAAGAAATCAACACCAACACGAAGCATTTTTGATTCTGTAAGGTAAGTGAGGATATTATTAACCAGGAGGATATTGCTTCTTTGCACATGTACATTTGTCTTGTCTTCAAGTAGACTTTTTCATTTTTTTTATCTTCTAGTAGACTACAGTTGCCAAAATTACTTTTTGAGACGGAACTGATTTCTTTCAGAAACATTTTGTGTCCGCAACAAATGTTTCCCGGTTTGCGCGGCATAGAAACAATCATGAGCAGCAATGTGTCCGCAACATTGTGTCCTCGTTTGCCACCACCTTTATTACCAAAACCAACCTCCTACTTTTCGAAAGCTTTTAAAAACTTTTTACGCGATTATTATTTCTTTTATCAATTTTTTTAATTTTTGGAAGGAATTCATTGCCCTTGATAGTCATTTTTTCGTGAACAAAATTTTCAACAATTTAAAACTATAACCAGTCCTCAGCAAGAGACCTTTCAACACACATTTTTATAATTGGTCTTTTGGTTTCTTCGTTTTGCAATTCTCTCAGTGGGAATTATCGGCGGAAGATGATTTTGCTGTTGGGCCTCTGTAAAATCCACTAAATGCGTCCGCCTTGCTTCATCCTAACACTTTTATTGCAATTGCTGGCATCAGCGCACCATAAAAGATCAAAATAATGACAGCCTCACGCCTTTTGTAATATTGCCGCTCAGCTACCCCTCAATTTTTGAAAATTAATTTGGCTTTTTGCGGAAGTCTGGTTGACAGATGAAATATTGACCTATATATGACATCCTAATTAATCGAAACCTTTTACTCGGAATTACCGTAGGTCACCAGTTAGGCGAATGTCCCACATTATTCATATTGCAAGACGACAAATACAATTAAGCTATTTTTATAGGCTGAAAGCAATTACATAAAACCTCACAAATACCGCCTTTTACGATGTTGTTTACAAGATTATAGGAAGAAATAAAGCTTACTCATCTAGACGTCTTACTTTTAAGGTTGATATTTATTCTAACAAAAATATTGAAGGCGTCTTTGAAGACCATTTCTCTATATAGTAGCCCGTTTTTAAACTCGGAAAATATTTCCGAGTTTCTCGGTAGCAGGGCCAATTCACTGCTTCTATCCATCCGTCATTTCCTGTTAGACTTTTGTTAATCCGCTGACTAGTGCATTGCGCTTGCGCGTACATTGGCCACCAGTAAGCGAGGATATAAGCGAGGAAACTGAGGGCGAAAGCCGTCTTTCGTTTCATTATTTATTTAATTTTCTTCTTCAATAAACACTTAATTACACCTGCTTCATAGTGAAATGATATGTTATATAGCGGCAATATCTAACAATCGATCGAAGATCAGCCACAGGAAGCCGCAAGCCCTTTCTCCTTCGTTATCTTATCGCATTATTAAAAAAACTTGCAGCATATAAACTTAAATAGTTTAAATTCTAGTTTGAAATCGAAATACTCGACCGCCAGAAAGAAAGACAATGTCTATAAACAATTTGAATTCTCGAATGATTACAACCTTTAATCAGTACATGATTTTTACATGAAAAATTAACCGAGTGATAATTTTAAAACGCTTCGTTTCGGCAAATAGTTTCTTAGATGCTCAGTACGGTATTTTAAAATAACTTTGTTTATTGGGAAATGTTATAAATACTTGCGAAAAAAATAATAAATACAAAGAAAAAAAAAAGAAGAGGAAAAAAAGAAATATTGTCCGCGGGCGTCAGGGCTCGAACTTACGGCATCCATTGTCGTGACGCTTTGAAAGTTAGTTGCGCTACCCATTGAGCTACGTCATTGCAGGTTAAGATATCAGTTCAAATAATCCTATGTGAACTGTATGCTCTTGAGTTACAAGTATCCGATGGCATACAAAGATAATATTAATTTGAGGAATAGTGGGTGAAGTTATATTATTCATTTTCCGAGTTTCAGTGGCTTATAGCCACTTTGATTGTTCGTCAGTTTTCTTTGGTCTGAATTCTAAGAAAAAACACAGCTTGGGCGAATGCAAATTTGGTACTTCGCTTAATTGATAAAAAAATGTTTTTTACATTGAATGGAATGAACTGCAATGTGGCTTCTTTGTTAAATTCATCTTTAAGGTTGAGGAAATTATTTACGCTTTATTTAAAACCTTTTGGGACGGAACAAACAATATGGTTTCCCTTGAGAGATTTCACCATTCGTATTTCTCGTCAATTTGGATCAGTGTTTTTAAAAAAACGTGCGGATATGGCACTTATTCCCAACACTTTCTCAAAAATACGTTTTCTGATCGAAGTTACCATGCTTTTTGGAGAACTGTTTGCTAAGGGATGGACCATTATATTTTTAAGGGGGAATGGGGTTAGGGGCTTGAGCAATTTTCTGTGCATTAACGATTTTCCCAACGTCAGGTCGTGCAAGAATGCTTTTCTTTTGCCTTTTCCAAATTTTTTTTCTCGTGGCTCGCTTTGAACGATTTCTTCCCTGTTGAATTTGCCTTTAGTTATTTTTAAGATCCGTAAGCCAAGCAATAGTCTTTCAGCATACTTAATTTACAATATTTTTTGAAGATAGATTGTTATTCATAAAATGAACTCTCTCTGAACTTACGTAGAGAAAATAAGCAAAAAGCATGTTCGTGATAATTCTCTTATCATTGACACTAGCAGCTAAAAATTCTCAGGGAAAAGGTGAAGCTTAAAAAACCTTAATTTAGTAAATGACAATAGGACATATCAATACCTTCTCGTAAATTTGCCTTTTCTGATAAAAAAAAAAAAACTTATGACAGCATTCTTTTTTTAGCTCATCTTAAAGAAAGCAACCAAAATCGCGGATAAAGAAAAGAAATAAAGAAGAAATTAAGTACCGTTTCGAAAGCTTAATATAAAAATTTACAGGGAATTCACAGAATTATCCCCAAACGGGACAAAAGTAGAAAAAAATTCGATTTGAGCAATTTCCCATTGTTTGCATGCTAGTCTAAACTGAACCTTTGTGTTTGCTGCTTCCCCTTTGCCTTGCGTCATTAACATGCAAATATCTGAAAAGTGGAAATGTTTCTATTCATTGCAAATTTGTCAGGCGCTCCGTGATTGGCCTAAAATGTATAAGAACACGTGTTATCCGTTTATCTATCAAAGACTGAAAAATAAATGCAAATTTCTCAACAACATCGACAAAAACAAATATTTCCAACATAATCTGGTTACGTGTACAAGGCAGCCAACATGCCCTATTATTACCAAATAGAGACGTTAAAATTTTACGATCGATGTCCCGACTCTTAATTTGGAGAGAAACTGTGTTAACAGTCTTCAAAATCTAAGCTTTCAAGAAACAAATCTGTGCACACAGCTTATGACAGGTGTTGGCAACTCTATCAATAGCGAAACAAAAGTTTTGGGAGATAGGAAATATCAGCCCAGGAACATGGATTTATTGAATTTTAGGATTATTCAATTCTTCTGTTATATTCCGATATTATTCACTTCTGCAGTGCACATTTAATGGAACCTTTTAAATTTTAAGTCACCTCCCTTGTAAGGCAGCAAATATGCAGTTTTTTTTATCACATCTCAAACGTTTGAAGTTGAGCGCACAAGTAAATATTGATCATTTTCAGTGTCTTTTATCCCTGCTTTGCATATTTGGAAATGCCTTAAAGTTATTTATTTTTAATGACTTTCCATACATTAAAGAAAAAGTTCGAACTCAGCAAATTTGGAGCTCTTTATTTGGAGAAAAACTGTATTTAATAGTCTGGAATATTCGAAGTCATTTCCAAAGTGTTCAAAGAAATAAAACTGTGCAAACAAATGAAGAAAGCTGTTTGCAACGATGGCTATCGAAATGAAAGTTTTGAAAGATAAGGAATGTCAGCTCAGGCAGCTGTATTTAATAATAACAATTTAAGAAGTATTCCCCAAAAGCATAATTACTCCGATCTTTAAAGTTTCAAATGAAGACTATAACATATTTTGTTGAAAGCTCAAACGTCAAAAGTGGAGCGCGGGAGTGAGTATTGAAGGTTTTTCTAAATCTTTTTTTCTCTGCTTTCCATATTTGAAAATTTTTAAAGTTATTGATTTTTAATCGCTTTCAATATAAAATAAAGGAAACGTTGGAAGAAAACTTTGTTAGTGGGCACGGTCGTCGGGATATTTTAAACGATTTCAAAATATCCAAATAAGGGTAAATCTAAATAGAATGGCATGTTGTTGTGGAGCATTTACAGTTGACAGAAATCCACTAGGAAATGAGAACGACAAAACATGGCGCAAGTGGAATGGATTACAATAATAGACATACATTTAACATTTGAAAACTCCTTCCATCAATTTCTTTGTGTCATCCAGTTCGAGCCCAGTATATAGCTTTTTCACACCCTGAAAAGAGTCGGAAGTAATATCTGCTAGATTAAAAACAGTTTTGAAAACAATATTCGAAGACAACGCTCCTTGAAATACAACCGACCTTGCCTTGGATGTTTTGAAATATTATTGATTATTCACTCAAATTTAGCTGTTTTGATACATAAAATGGAAAAAGGTACGTCATAATAGAGCTCCTGAAAGCTATAGTCATGAAAATATATAGTGGGTATCATTACTTTTTACGCGAAAACAAAATTTGGGAATACAAATGCTAGCCAACGCTAATGAATTTGGTTTAATTTTTGCTATCTTTTTTCCAAAACTAAACGACGTAATACCTGGGCCACATTTGGCAGAGTTTCCATTCTAATAAAGAATTAAGTCAATTGGATTTACGAAATAACTCTTTAAGACGAAAATCTCATATCGTTTTCAGACTACGAAAAGGTAGACAAAAGAATAAAATGAAATGACATAACTAATTAAGAGTTCAGGTCGACGCAATCACATTTCAAGTTTACCTATTACCTCCATAGACACGAAAATTTAACTAAGTATGAACACTAAAATATTTTTGATAGATAGGACACATTCGCTACTAGATTAATACTTTCAAATCGATTTCAAAGGTGCAGGTCTTTAATCTTTAACGTTTTAAGCACTGTACGTTGAAGATTCAGGTTTCTAATTTTGGTAGCTTTTTTGTTTTAGGGCTGCTAAGTTTAGGGTCACAGATAGGCTGTGGAGGTTACAATACAAAGGACAAAGGACGACCAACACATTAATAAAAGGTGCGATCTTAAAATTATGGCCAACATTTACAATATATTCTACACGTACAATGTAGCATTTTGCGTTCTCTGAAGTAGACTTTTTACTTTGATATACTGAGAAAGTATAAAAATTGAACATATCAGCTTTTCAAATCACTGGAAGACGCGATTTTGCACCATTAGTCGAAATTTAATTTGGTTGTTGAGCATAAACAAAATTTCCCATCAATGATAATTACAAGTTATATATTACAGCGTAAAATACTTCTCTTTGAATTGAGGATACAATTGACAATACTATAAAATGGAAACTTGGCTATTTGACCATTAAGATTTATTTGTTCCAAACATGTTCGTAAGACTACTCAAGATCCAAAATAATTTGACATAATTTCACATGCATAAATTTAATTGTTTAGACTAAAAAGCCCACATAATATATGTGAGGCAATGAAAATTGTATTGTTATTAACTTAAAAAAAAAACGATCCTCATACATGTGGATATAGATTAATGTACATGAAAAACTATTAAAATTTATACCTGCTTAAAGATGATTTCTCAAGGCAAACATGAACTTCCTAAAAATGAAAAGGAGATTAAATTAAAAATGCTTGGAATTTCTCACAATTTGTGTTTCTTGCCAGATGGACGTAAAACAAGAACAACTGGAAACTAATAGAAAGATGTCTTTTGATGAAATACTGGGTTTGATTTCTCTGGTCGAAAATGATCTAAAGATATTCGCCGTTTGAAATTTAATGGAAATTGAACTATTATGCCGTTGATAGGCGACGAAATATGCACTTAGTTTCATTTGCTTTGGATTGACCCAATAAATTAAACATTTTTTTGTAACACAACACTTACAGATTTTAACTTAACAATGTGGCGTATATGGCGAGTTTAAACCATATTTTTATATTGTATAAGGCATGTTCATGTCTAAGTGTATTTGTGAGGAGAGTTCTAAGCTCAATAAGACGTGACTTGCCTCAGGCTGTATGGAGGTAATTTTAAAATTTAAAAATGATGCTGTTGCTGTTTTTGTTGAACCAGCTGGGAAGGTACAAAATACATCATTCATAGTGCAACTTCTTACACTATGCTATTTATTCAGAACAACGATGCTAGCTTTTCTCGTTAACAGAATAATGAAAATATCCCAACACCCAATTTGAAACCGAGGAAAATATGGGGTTGTTTTATTTGAATTTGTACATACTATCCGCCTCGATGCTGTCTAAATCACTCCACAGACCGTGTCCTCGAAAAAGGAATTAACAAAAGTATTAATTTTAAGTCCAAATATTTAAGTTGAGAAAAAGGAGCCTCTGTGGTGACCACACCAAAATCGTTAAAAGTGTATAAGTGTATATCAGTGTTTCCTGAAGGATCTGCAGCATCATTTGCTTTAAAATTTGCAGTAGATCAATTAGCGGATTCTTCAACGTTATTGGTCAATTTATGAAATACGTAGACATCTTTTGTTCTGATTTAAAATTCTCACTGGCTAATTATCTTTCGAGTGGCCCTTTTTAAGTGGTCGAACTGTGATTTGATGTCTATCTGTCCGACACCGAACTAACTAAAGTGTTCTACTTACACCATTTTTTGTGTTAATGTATAAAAGAAAGTTTATTCAAGTTCAAGCTGCAGCCATCAGGACATAAGATCAACAAGACGTGACTTAGATCAGGATTTTTTAAGGCAATTTTAAATTTAAATGACAATACACGTGTATTTGTTGAACTAGCTGTTGTAGATAAGAAATTCTTCATTTTGAATATGTCTTTCCAACAGGAAACTTCCAATCACGATGAATAACAGTACTGATCCCTCAGCAGTGTATCTAGAAGACGAAACTGGCTCTAAACTGCCCTTAACGGCAGTGGTAATAACACTGTCGTTTCTGTCATTGGGTACGGTGCTTGGCAACAGCCTTGTGTTCACCGCTATTCTCATCAACCCAGCTCTACACAGTGTCACATATTTGTCAGTATTTAGTTTGGCGATTGCAGACTTTTTAGCTGGAATAGTCGCCATGCCAAGCTACATCCTGAAGAAGTTTTCGTTTGGAGAATCCGTCAATGTCATCGTTTGCGACGTTTTCCGTTTTTCGTATTTTCTCACCGGCTACGCCTCTATTCTTAGCCTGTCTCTCATCAGCGTTGAACGCCTGCTCGCCGTGAAGAGTCCGCTGAGATATACAACCGTAGTCACACACAAGCGAGTGATAATTGGTTTAATATTCTCGTGGCTCGACGCGATAGTTGTATCGTCACTTCCATTCGTCCCATGGGAGCCGAACGCCCCTTATAAGGAGTGCAATTACGAACCTACGCGATGGTGGAGCATCATGGTCATCATATCCAACGTTATCTTGCCATTTCTGCTCATCGTTACGTGCTATTCTTACCTGTATCTTACCGCCAGGTCACATATTAGGAAGATATTAAGTGACAGAAGCTGCTTGGGAAATGATACAGCTCGGAGACCGAGGCAAACCAACGAACATCGAGCAAGCACTACAATACTGATTGTTATTGGAGTATTTGTGGTCTCGTGGTTTCCCTCTTGCTTCTATTATTTCTTACAGAAAACATGCCCGCAATGTTTTTCTGAATCCTTCCGATCAAAACAAAGCATCTTCAACGCCTTGGTGAAAATGTTCACTTTTACATCGTCCTTTGCCAATCCCATAATTTATTGTTGGAGAAGTCGGCACTTCAGGAACGCATTTTTCAACATTTTGTCAAAAATGTCCGGCCGAGTGTCTAGAGCGCAGAGAACTGACTCCATCACTGAGATTTATCGTCCAAGAGCCAGTACAATAAGTAGTGCCTGCAGCAAGGAAGCGTACAATATTTTTAGCTCGAAAATGGACGTTGGAACATACATCGTTACATTGGATACATCGGGAAGACACGATCTGAAAGAACATCGTTTGAGAGATGAACATCTTTGACGCAGAACATAGAAGCGAAATGACTCTGCTGTACTATCACAAAGCAACTCGGATCGATGTTATTATCAGCTCGATGCTGGTCGTGTGACCAATCAAACGCAGCCCCCCCCCCCCCAAAAAAAAAAAATGATAATAAAATAAAATAAAATAAAATAAAAGGACTTACTTATCCGCGCTTGGTAGCGGTCGTATACACGTTCCCTTGGGTTTTTGTTTCAATTACCTGGGGCGCCAATTTACTGTTGGTAGCTCAAGGAAAGACACTTTTTGGAGAGGAGGTGCTCTTTAGAAAAACGGTGCTTATTTATTTTCTCGAAATTAACAATAGAAGCATTGCTGATACCGTAACTCAAGAGCTGTAACATTTGTTGTTCTCATTGTCATAATACAATTGGCTTGTTTAGTATTTTGATACTACGTTCAGACGAAAAAACAGAACACATAATTCGCTCTTCAAACACATCTATTGTATGTAAATGCGTGTATGAATAAAGCCCATTTATTTCGAGGAATCGTGAATATCACAGATAATTCCGTCAGGGAAAAAGACCAATAGAGTTAACAATAAAACAAAAGAGAACAAGGTTGTTTGAGATTGTAGAATTTATTGCGATTGATAGTGAACTTTTCATGCTGGTGGTGTTTGTGATTGTCACTAAAAAAACAACAGGATAATTTCCATTCAGCAGACAACTGCAGTTATATCCTTTGTGACGAACTTCTCTCAATACATGTGCTCTATTGTTAATTTAATGATGCAATCGATATTTTGTGTTGCCAGTGATTATTATAGCCTTGCAGAGATGTGCAATGTGCAAGTTACGGAAAACTCTGCAAACGGGTTACTGGCCCTCCCAGTATTTTGTCATAGTGGGAATGCACTTAGGCACTTTGCAGGCATGCCACCCATCCGATCCTCCTCAGCGGATTAGAAAGGATGCATGGCTGAGGTGTTACACACCGGACTACCATGAGCAAATCTGGTAAGAAGCATGTTCAGTTTTCCGTCACGAAGCCTTCGTTTTGCTTTGCACAAGTGACATTTCAAAGCCCTTACTAGTTAAACGTGATCACCCATCAGCCATTGCTGATCATATACCATGTTATCTATTTCGGCATTCGAGCTCTCTTCTTTTGAATCAATATTATCTTTCTGCAGTTCTTGTAAGATATCCTTGATGCAGTCGTCGAACTAGCTCTGCTTTGTTACATTGGAAAGGACCATGTCAAACTATTTTCAGTTTCGTTCTGTTATATGGTTTTGTTCATTGTCATTGGAAACTTTTGCTATGGAAAATTAAAATCAGTGTTGCTAATTCTGAGACTAACTGTTTGTGAATGCAATTCAATATTTTGACAATTTTATATAGTTCCTTTTTACGTATATTTTTTGGCCAGATCGCGAAATTTAAGTCCCGTGAAATATGCCCATTCCATTTTCACGAAATTAAGTTCCTGCGAAAATAAGTAACAATAACGTATTTCACCATGTTTATCACCGCTGTTTGTCTTATAGTTTTAATCAAGCTGCGATGGCCTAAGTTTAAGTTTTCGGTTAAAAATAGAAGAGTAACCAGGGTTCATGATGATTAAAAATGAAGACGTTCTCTGGTTAAAAATTTGATAAAAATGAGCTTTCGGCTGCCAAACTACAGCCTTTGACAAATGATAAAAATGGCGCCAATGAATAAATATATAGGCTAAAAAATGTGTGAAAAATTACAAAATAAAAATGCGCAATAAGGTGGCGAGAAAAAAAATTTGATGAATTAAGAAAACTATTTTAAAAGAATATAATATTGTCGGGGTAATGGCCTAGCATTGTTATCCGCCTCAGTTGTCATGGCAGTGTGCCATGACTCGAGAGTTTTTCGCACGCAATAGTCTCCTTTGTCAATAACTCTTGCATTTTAGAAATCAATTTGATAGTCGTTCATTGAAGTGGGTTGAGCCATCAGAAACAAGTTTTGACTTGGCTTGTCTCCCTTATATCAATGGCCTCACCAAACCACTTCTAAGATTACTTCGAAACAATGGAATCCGAGTTGTCACCAGACCGCACAGAACCCTACATCAGGAATTCCCTTCGCCAAAATTCAGGCCACCCAGCCACCTTCAAACAAATGTTTTTTACAAGATTCCATGCAATGACTGCAATTGGAGCTACATTGGAGAAACCGGCAGATGTCTACAGACGCGAAAAAAAGAACACATCAGAAACGTTAAATATTGTAACAAAGGATCGAACGTCGCAAACCATGCATGGAATAACGACCCTCAAATTGATTTAAAAAATGGAAGAGTTATTGACAAAGGAGACTATCACGTGCGAAAAACTCTCGAGTCATGGCACACTGCCGTGACAACTGAGGCGGATAACAATGCTAGGTCATTAGCCCGACAATATTCTATTCTTTTAAAATAGTTTTCCTAATACATCAAATTCTGTTTCTTTCCCTCTTTATTATGCATTTTTATTCTGTAATTTTTCACACATTTTTAGCCTATATATTTATTCATTCGCGCCATTTTTATCATTCGTTAAAGGCTGTAGTTTGGCAGCCAAAAGCTCATTTTTGTCAAATTTTTAACCCAGAGAACGGTTTAAGTTTTCGTTAAGTGAAATACTGGTGTGAAAAACAATCGTGCTTTAGTATTCAGTGTAAATCAGACAAACTAGTCATTTTCATGAATAGCGGAGGTTCGAGTCGGTTATTCTATACATAAAACAGGAACACGTCTGCGCATGATTCGCCAGAATTGTCCTGCTCAGAATAATCACCAAGATCTTCCACAAACCAGATCCTAAATTCCTGACCACGCGTGACAAGACCTGGCTGGGAGGCATTTGGAAACACTAGCTCAGGTGACGTGCTCGTATAACCTTCCAAAGTGTATGCGTCATGAGAAGTGTAGTTACTGGGTAAGATAATGTCATTGCCAGCAGTAGTAATGACGGTTCTTATTTTCTTTCCAGGGTTTCCCCAGTTTCCTTCGTGTTTTTTCGAGTTTGCCACGGAACCGGAGACGTGAACAAGCTTTGCATTGATCGCTTTTCCGGTAACTTGAACAGTAAAATTGCCATAGGAATCATTTCTGGCGCCAAAGCAGACTGGACCATAGAAGTTGACTTTTGACCAACCTGTACCTGAATGTATGTGTGGTGGTTTAATTTTCATTGGTACAATTTGGTATTTTCTTTTGTTTATATTCATTATCATATATTACTATACACCAGTACAAAGGAAAATGCCAAATTGCTCGAAGGGAAAAACTGAACCACAACACATACATCAAATTAGGGACGGACCATTATTTTTCTGGAGGGGGGGGGGGGGGGGGGGGATGAAAAATCTCTCTCTGCAAACTTTTTTTTTTATCTATGTACCTCTGCAAACAATTTTTTTCTAACAACACCTTCCTGCAAACAATTTTTTTTTCGATCTTTTTTAACCACGATCTGACACAAAAAGGAGGTTCGCTTTTGCTGCCATCAATCATTATTTAATTCAATATTTTATGATGGCGACCAATAAATACCTCTGAACTCATCTTTTTCGTTTTCTGAGACGTACACTACGAAGATTGGCGGCAGTATTTTTTTTGTAATTTTTTAATTTTTTAACGAAGACTAGTGAGCAGCACAAGGAAAGACTTCTTGTGGTTGTAAGCTTGTCGTTTATTTCCGACGCGTTTCGTCTCTAACTGAGACTTCTTCAGGGAATAAATACAACTAGCAAAGAACAGCATATATAGCACATTCGCGTGCCTAGCTACAACTTCCCATGGAGTAATAATAACTAAAAATATGCTGTAAACGGACGTTACAAAAAACGCGTTAACCCTCAGTTAGAGACGAAACGTGTCGGAAATAAACGACAAGCTTACAACTACAAGAAGTCTTTCCTTGTGCTGCTCAGTAGTCTTCGTTAAAAAATTCGATATACGAAGTCACCTGCAGGACTGGAGCAGGTGGCCTTGTCATGCATAGGAAACTAAAAAGGAGACTTAAATATCAAGTAAATGTTCACAAAAAAAGATATTGCTGCGTAGCACTCAAATAATTAACAATAAGTGGTGAAAATAGTGTTTCTGAAGTGCTTTACATACTGTGAAAACGGACATTTCGGGGATAACCCCGTCATCAGTGTTAAAATGACGCTTAAACGTTAACTCTGGAGCTTGCGCTAAGTGCCTTGCATGCGTGTAGTTCAAAACATCTACATTGATTTGAAATTTGAAGTTCGAAATTTTAATTCCAAGTCAAAAAATGTTCGTCTAAACTTTCGAAACACTATCATGCATTAACCTGCCCGCTGCTGGTCTATAAATGCTCTTATAGCAGTTTAGAGAGTAGTTTTTACCATACCTATTTCGCAACGTTTTCCTTCTCGGCCAGGTACACATTCGCAAGTAAACTTTCAACGTCCGTAGTCTTGGTGACACGTTCCACCACGCTGACAGGGCTGGCTAAAGCATGGCGGAACCTATCAACAAAAAGGTAAAAGTTCTTTTCAAAGCGACGGAATTATAACTGTAATATGACGAACCATATAATTGCGTTTAAATGCACAGTTTGCGTCTCTGTAAAATGTGAAGTGATCGCCGTGAAAAGGTGGATTTTAGAACTTTGTGGCTTTGGGGATACAGCACAAGCAAGAGGCATGAAGAGAAAGAAACGCTTACCATGGTATCAAAGTGATGAAAAGTTTTACTTTGCCCAAAACGATCAGGCTTGGTGCTCTTGGCTACAGGCAGCAACTGGCAAAGATGACCGCCTTTGTTGCCATAAGGGTGAGCTAGCGCTACATTGACAGAAAGGCAGCGAGGAGTGTTTGTACAGAGAACCTGGCAATCTTCAGCATTGGCTGTAAATTTGGAGGCGATGGCAGACACGTTGAGTATACTGTTCAAGTAAGGGACAAAATTGAAGAAGATGATTTGGTCACCATTCGCATCTGTGAACACCCCAACATTGGAACGTTGTCCGCATGTAAATGAACTTAGAATATATGTAACCAAAATAAAGCTTGAGAGCTTCATGGAAAATCTTATCATTTCGAGGCTAAATTTTGGGTTTATTCTGGCAATCTTCTGATTCAAAACAACACCGCTAGTCTTAAAGCTTTTTACACCGAATTGTTCAATTATTTATGGCAATGAATAAAGGCTACAATAGAAATCAATTCGTTTTCAATCACTTTCTTGATTTTTTCATTTTAATTTAGACCACAACAATGACGTCAGGAGTGGGTGTTGTACTGGATATAGCAATCAAATCGTTTTTAGTTTGTTTCCTCAGAATGGATAAATTTATAAAGCAAAATTCGATGACTCCACGGTAGAACATAAATGCTTGTTCCTATGTCAGCACACTTTTCAAGTTAAAATAAATAACATATACAGGACCAACAAACTGATTCACACTAATTTAAAATATTGAGCACTCAGCCGATGAATTAATATTGAAAAAGCAGTTGACAGATTCATTTTTTTGTCAAGTCGTTACCTACCACAACAAAGAAGCCTGTTCATTCGTGTTGATTCTTTTAATGCAAAATCAGTGATTAGTTCTAATGCACGCCGTGCAGTGTAGGCAATTTTTCTGAGCTCGATTTTTTTTCTGTCTTGTGTGCAAGACAGCTTTAAATAGGGACTGTGGAATAATTATGAGGAGAAAGCAGGGGTTGTAAAATGGGAGGAGGGCAATGTCGATCTAAATTATTCAATTTTTCAACGAAATCACAGGTTTATTTTTCTTGTTGTGTAAAATGTATGGAGAATAAAACAGAGAGCATTGCAGATGATTGTGTCATGTTTCGCCAGTCCTATCCATTTTCTACCTTCTTGTCAAACTGGTTTGTATAAATGCTCCTGAATCGCTTCCTCGCCTGCCACACAGAAGCAGCTGGTCTTAAACAAGTCTTTCAAGCAAGCTTTATCGGTTAGCAAAGTAAAAATGCATGGAAAGTGTTTCCAAATCAATTCAGGATCATATTCACCGTCTATTCCTATTTCCCCTAGTGAGCTTAAAATATTACAAGTTGTATGTACATTCGGGATACATGCTAATTACAGCTTGACTCAACTTGTTTTTTGTTGGTCACCATTTTTCTTCTAAGTGCTGATCTGTTTCAGTTTTGTTTAATCCAATGGGATATGCTGCAGTTTTTTCATCAGCTGAGCAACATTCTCTTGAATGCTTATTGTTATGGCATGGAGATTGTGGATCCTGGCGTTAAGGCGGGACTTAACCTGAATTTGAGTACAATTTTAAGAGGTTTAAAGAAGGGATAGGAGAAAGAAATTATTTTTAAAACACCAACAGACAGTTGACCCCAACGCAAGGGCACCCCAAGGTTGTTAGGGGAATGTTTGGATTGCTTAAAACGTGAACGAGATATTTCTATTAAACCCATGTTTAGCGGCGGAAAATCGACATTCAGGTTAATTCCCCCCTTAACTACTTGTTTTAAGCTCCAAATGGCATGTTAATTCCTTTTATTTCGTCAAACCAGGGTTTATCAATACGAAGAGGTTTGGGAAAAAACAATTTAATTATTTGACCCCAAAAATGTTTTTTATTAAGACTATTAAATATATCCACAACGTTCAGTTGACATAAACCGATATGAGAAATGAAACTACTGTTTCTTTAGATGTTTCTGCCGATGAAAGAAACAGCTCGGTCCCGCGACGAAACTTGGGGCTTATCATTTCATTTCGTAACCCCCTCCCCCCACCTCCCACCGCAATCCTATGGACTGGAATAAGATGAAGGTCTCAGTTTTCGGCGTAAAGCAACGATAAAATTTTATTATGTAAAATAACCCGCTGCTTTTACTTATGGGTTAGAGACTGTTGTGAGTGTTTTGTTCACAAATACACGCACGCGCTGGCCGCACAATGAACGAGAAATTTTCAATACTGCACGAGGCGTAGCCGAGTGCAGTATTGAAAATTTCGAGTTCATTGTGCGGTCAGCAAGTGCGTGTACTTGTAAACAAAACACGAACTAACAGCCTCTAACCCTTTTAATATACAATCTGAGTACACTGCACGCAATACACAATTTCGCGAACTTTGATCAAGAATTTTAATAATAAGAATTCGGTTGCATCTAAGTAGTACAAAATTATACTGGCGTAGTTTAAGAATATCGAAATCACAAAAAGCTTTACATAATTAAATATAAATGAGGCTTAAAATATTTCACGAAATTGTTCATAAGCTGAAAACGTTCACAAAAAAGTCAGCCATTGTCAATAATGCACGATTTTTACGCGTTATTGCCAATAACGCACTGTCCGAGTTTGCTGACGTCAGGTAAAGTAAAATTACGTGCTCGATTTTAACCAATTGCATGCGTGGATTTTGGACAGTGAACGAAGATTGTATATTAAATTTTGATAGTAAACCATTTTCAATTTAAAAACAAGTTATAGAGGTATTATAGTTTGAGGCATCAGTTATGCAGTGTTATAACAATACTTAATTTTTAATGCGAATTTATGTATACTCGCAATATCCACATATTTTATAGGTACATAAAGTTGAAAATAAAATAAATTTACCGTTAATGTCGTTATGAATATTTTATTGGCTGATTTCCTTCTAGTTATGCTTGCAAGAAATGGTTTCACTCCGACTTTATCTTATCTTTATGCGATGAATGACGGATCCTGTCTCCATTTAGTCATGTCTTGTGTGTACATCCGGGATACATACTCATTTCAGCGAACCACTTGAAAGTGAATGAACTGTGCATGTGCTACATTGCTATCCGCTGACCAGCAGCGCAACTCTCACATGTCCTAGTTAACTTCGTTAACTATGATTATAAATAATCTTATTAATTAAGGAAGAAAATTGCTTTAAGCAGCCTTTTGTATTGGAATATAATACCCTTATGTCTGTTATATATATAAATCTCGCAACTGATTGGCTGCACAGCAGGCACCTGTTAGTAATCGATAAAAGGTCCACGGAACGTGCTTTTTCGTGCGTTTTGTCTGAACAGCATTATCTTTACAACTCAGCATAATCGAGTTTCTATAACTTAATCAGCCACTCGGTTTTCTCATCAATATTGTAAAATCTCTCTCCTAACAGATTTACAAAGATTTCTTTGGACGTTTCTTGGAGAATTTGGTAATACATCAACGCAATGACCTCTTTCCGTTTGATCTGTTTACTTTTCTATTTATTTGTCTAGAGATTGGATGTTAAACACTCTTGGAAATGAATGACATTTAAACAAAACTGCCTTTGCTATCTCTAATTCTGTCAATGTTTATGATTTCCTGTGTCGTAGAACATCGCGGTCTGGTGTCATCATCGTTGCCCGCCCCCCGTCGTGAAATATGATTGTTAATATAATTGGAGAATGAGTCAGTGAAACTCCGCTTCTTGCGAATGCAAATTTTTAGAAACACGCTTCTAAACTCACGGCTTCTCCAACAGTAAATTAAGGGATTTACAAAAGAAGATGTAAAAGTCAGGATCTTTACCAATGCATTGACAAGGCTTTCCTTTGATCGAAATGATTCAGAGAAGCATTCTGGACATGTTTTCTGCAAAAAATAGTAGAAGCAAGAAGGAAACCAACAGCACACGAAGACGCCGATCACGATCATAATGGTGATATTTGCTCGGCGTTCTTTGTAATCCTTGCGAGAATGGTCACTGTTGTGTGATATGTTTTTCTTATTACTCAGTATTTTCTTGATATGGTATTGTGCCGTGAGATACATGGAGGTGTAGCAGATGACAATCACAAGAAATGGAACTATGACATTGGATATAATGACCATGATGCTCCACCAGTGGGTCGGGCTGTAGTTGCACTCCTTATAAGGATCGTTCGATTCCCATGGGACAAAGGGAAGGGATGAAACAAGCAACGCGTCCAACCAAACGAACATTAGTGCCAGGAAAACTCGACGGCGCGTGACAATAGTCACATGGTTCAGCGGATTTTTGATGGCGATCAGGCGCTCAACACTGATAACAGACAAGCTCAGTATAGAGGCGTAACCCGTGACGAAGTAGGAAGAGCGAAAAATGTCACACACAATTGTCTGCAGAGGTTCTTCCCAGGTAAACTTTTTAAAGATGTAGCTTGGCATGGCTACAAGACCCGCCATGGAGTCAGCGATTGCCAGGCTAAAGATTGACATGTAGGTCACGTGACGCAAAGCTGGGTGGTTGTAGATTGCAAAGCATACTATGCTGTTACCAAGGACTGTGCCAAATGAGAGAAACGCCAGGGTAACTACCAAAGGAGTTCTTGGTATCCCTGTGTATTCAGTGTCTGGCGATATACTTGATAGTGGGGTGTCTGTGCTGTTCGACATCGGGATCCTAATAAAACAAGAGACCATTGATGATAGGTGGAGTGCAAAGCAACAGGACAAAGTTAAAACCTATTATACAGGTTGATGGGACTCATAGAAATACCTATTGAAGTGCTAGTTTTATTGTTAAGAGAAGGCAATAATGCTGAAACCTCATCTTATGGGACTTAAATAGCGCTAAAATATTCCTTTCCAGCAAGTTTAGTTGAAGGAGCTGATGCACTAATTATATCAAAGTCTATTTACTTTGTCTAAAAGAGCTAATTTAATCGGAAATTTGCCGAAGTGGATACTTAAAAAATTGTTTTCAAACTGAGTTAATGCGATTAAAATCGAATAGCTTGCCATAAATTTTGTCTAGTTGTTTACTGCAATAATTTTCTGCTGTTTTGCTTGAACACAATGTGGGTAATGAAAGAAAACCAAACAGCTTCTTTATTTATGTTATATTTTTGGTTTCCTTTCTACCTCGGCTATTCTGGTACAACAGTTGGCTATTGTCAGATGAAATACATTTGTTTATCCTGCATGATGGGGTACATTCATTTCCCGTTCATATAGTCCGTTCAGTGGAAACGAGAGAGCATTTTAGATACCTCATAATTGAATGAATAGGTGCTACTTCCCCTTGCCTGATCGGTCCTTGATACTGCGGCTGAATAAAAGCCAATGGGAAGCCGCAATCCACAACTAAGGTGTGCCAAAGCCAGACAGTAGAGTTGAATGCCAAATTCTAAAATTTTGCACAATCACGGGTTAAAGACTCGCTGTACAGGTGAACGACACTGTGGCGCTTTGCTAAACGAAGATCAACGAAGTGATCACACTCCACTGCATGAATGTAATGCATATGGCGTGTTGCTCTATAATTTGACCTTCTTGTCGACCTTCTTAGCATACGTGATAACTCGCATATTATGAGGCAAGAGTATTCATTTCAAACTGAATGAAATACCTTAATTTTTTGTTTTTTTGTTTTTCAGTGACGTTTTACGACAGAGGATAAGTGTAAACTTGCTAATATAATGATCCTTCGTTGGCTTTAGCAGAGGACATAGACAAAGTATTAAAGAGAGGGAGTCGAGTGATATACATATAAACAGAGCAATTTGACGCTAACCAACCGTTCTGCTGGACTCCTGAAAAAATATGCTAGCTGCTTAAACTATTTTCAATACCACAAATATGGAAGGTTATCTTGACGTCACAACGGCAAGGCAAAGAGTAGATAAAGTTTGCCGTTATGTATTTCCGCCGGAAGTGCCCTAATGAACGAAAAGCGGCCTAAATAGCACACAGGGGGTGACCCTTGGTTTTAATTACTAGTGAGCTAAATGAAGAAGCGTTCTCAAGTTTATTTATTTTATATTATCCAAGTCAACATCATACCTATCATTTACTATTGAGCTGTTTTCACCGAAAGTAAAATAGTGCTCCAGAAAATTCATATTCCTTCTAGGTTTGATTACATTTTAAGTTAAAGACGTGCCTTCCTTTCAGTTAATCTATCTTTTTTAATACCATTAGTCAAAGGCATTATAAATACAACAAAATATTCACAAAACCTCATCATTTGCGCATGATTTCACAAACGTTTTACAGGTTTGATTTTGTTTAGTATTATGTAGTTCGTTTTCCAATTTGTACTTCATAAGTTTAATTTCTTTAAACGCAGTAGCTAAAACGTGATTTTGTAATTAACCCTTGTCGTAATGCAATTTTTATACAAATTTTCATTTCACGTGCATGTTAACATTACCTTTCAGCAAATGTTATTAAAAGCTGTGTATGCTGTGAAATGCGTTGAGGCGTGTATGAAAAGAACCGCTTGTCAATGCTTATTTAAAAGAGTCAAAACGGGGGTAATTTACCAATTTACAGTTCAAGCAATAATCAGCAGAATCCTTAGCAATAATAGTATGGAACTGAAACGTAACCACTACTTTGAACACAAATTTTAGATCAGAGTTAATTTTTACTTGTGATTTTCTACAATTTATCGTGTGTTTTTCGTTTACGTAAATTATTTGGAAAACGACAAAATTGCTAATTGAACCTTCTAGATTTGCTGCGGGCATCAATTATTAGCATACAGCTGGCGACCAGCTTGATGACAACATGGAAGAAATTGATAATTGTTGTTTGTCGCAAACTATTTTCGCACGTGTCTTTTTGAATAGAAAGAAGTATTTAGGAAGGGCAATGTTGCTCAAAAACACTGCCTCAATATCTTTGTTGAAACGCATGGATAAACATTCAGTCAACCTGTGCCATCAAAGTGAATGCATATTATATTATATTTAACCACTCGAATAAGACTATTCTGATATCCACATAAACAGTACATAATACAATACATATATGATCCTCTTGTGGCAAACCAGTGAATATTAAAATGCACATTTGATTTATACATTTGTATAGTGTTAGTTCATGAACAGCTGGTATCAATGATGGCAAACTACATAATTTCCATTACTCTTTTGGGTAGTAAGTGATTTAGGATTAGCAATCAACGCTCGAAAGCAAACATAACACTCAATGCATGATCATAAGTAAACTGACTGAATGTTTCGCTTAAACGGATTACAAGTAGACGATTACATTTGCGACTTAAAACTTTTCAAAAAATTAGCATTTCATGAATTCTTACCAAAGTGCACGTCGTCAAACTCACAGTTTCTCTTCTAAAGTGGATGAGGAACTCATCAAGCACTATCAAGGATTCCTTACCTGATTAATTGGTTTCCCTTCCGAGTTCTAAGTCAAGATGTCTTCAGTAAATTCAACGTTACGGTTTCAGTGTCTCTGATTTATGTAGATTAATATCCTCGCCTTAAAGATTCTTCTAGCAATGGACAGCTTAGCTTCGTACGTAGGATGTTACACAAATTATTTCCCGGGCAAAATACTTCACTGGTTGATTGATTTACAGCAGTTAATAACCTCTTGTTATCGACTGAAATGTGATAGAGAAACTGAATACTTTTCGTGTTCGCGTATAACATAATACCATGTGATTGTTATGTAAATCGACATATTTTGTTCTTTATACCTAATTGCAGACTGATATGAGGTCTTTTGTTACTGGCCGTGTTAAAAGGCGCAGAGCTATTGTCTCATCGATGACAAGACGTCAAAACATTCCCTTAAATTGCAGCTGTGGGAAATAGGTTGAAATATTATGCTGATGTAAAGTTTTTTAAGCAGTTTGTGTTCTTCCGCCCATGTCAAGTGGACCTAATCGCATTATAAGGAAAGTTTGGGATAGTTTATTTCCTTTCCCAAATAATTATCTAGCTATTTCTCATTCTTGACTGTCTGAGAATGTTCATGAAAATTTTGGAGGGTAGATTCTTTAGACAACATTTTGATACAAATCAAGATTTAATAAGACATGTACCGGAAAAGTTTTTTAGGCCAGAATAATCGATTCGCCCCCATCTAAAGAATTCCTTTCTTTTCCATTTTCGGCACGTGTACACTACGCTTGTTTTATATGAGATGGTATTTTTTTCGAGAAGGTCCAATAAATGACAATGATGGCGATAGATTCGGAGCAATATCTTGGCTACAAAATATCTCCTCCGTTTTGTGTGTACTGCGGGTTCACTACCCACTTTGGTTTTTAAAAGACATATTTCTACTCTGGTTTCTTTCGAAGGATTTTTAATTTCAGATACATAGAAATAAAGGTGGGGGGGGGGGGGGGAATTACAAGGTACGTTTTTGTCGCACGTTTTTGTATCATGTTGCCTACGACACGAGTTGTTTCGTAAATCAAACCTACAGCTCCCTTACGATTACCGTGTACCGTACATCGCCCTTTACTGGTCGTCCGAATTCACTTTTTTTTTTCGCGGCGAATAGGAGTCATCGGTTTGGATGCCCTTGTGATTTTACAATCCGTGCTTATTTCTTTTGAGGTGGGCAGGGGTCCTCGCCGCCTTTGATCTAAATTGGCTCCTTCACACCCTCAAAGCAATGACATGTGCCAGTGTCGTTTCAAGTCTTTTTCGGCCTTCTGGGCTTCGAAAAATATTTTTTCTTATTGTTCGGAGTCTAGAGGAAGATGAATAAATCTCTTCCCTTCCTTTTGGGGGTCTGAAGAGAATACAGGTTAAATTAAAAAAAAAATCAACAAAAAGGCTGAACCTAACATTGGACCAAACCGATGCACGAATAATTTCATATAAGCCCTTTTTAAGCATTACAAATTTTAAATGGAACATCACTGATTTTAAGTGAGCGGAATCTCGGAATTTCGGGGAATTTTATGTTTGTGGCCTTATCCTGTTTCAAGGCATAATTTTGCTATCTCTGTAGCTTGCTTCCTGTGGGAAATCAGCCAATCAGTCAGGCTGCTCTCATTACCATGTTGTACATTTGAAGGAATCTTGTCATTTCATATTACTCTGCACATTTCGGCTTACATTCTTATGCCCTCAGTTACAGAGCGAAACAAACAATTTTATTTTGTGATACTGCGACAGCATGAGACCAAGAAAAAAAATTGCCGAAGCCCCCAAAACAACCACTTTCTCTACGAAACTTCTCAATTTCAGGGTATTATTATAAAGCAACAATGCAAGCACTTACACTTTTGGACAGAATTTAGCCCCTGTTTTATCGGCTAGCTTTTTTCTACCAACCCAATTTGCCTCTCGCTTTTTTTCACGCTCGAAAGCAAAGAAAGGATGTTTCGGTCGGTGTCGGTGGAAATGGCTTTTAATACTTAACCACAAACGATACAGTACGGGGCCAACATGCAGTTGACACAAACTTGATGAAGAACGCAACTTAATACATGAACGCCTCCGGCCCTAGTAAGCTACAAAAAAGCTTTTAATGCTCTTTCTATTTAGGTGCACACCACAAAAATTAACTGATAAACTCCTGGGTAGCGTTCCAGAAACCTCTGTGTCCCCAGAAAAAGGAATAAGGGTTTTAACAATGTTAGAGCAATATTTCGTGAGTGCAGCGGTAAGGGTCAAGTCACCTCATCATCTCATTCGGCTTAATAAGGAGATCAAACAAGATATGAACGTTTGACTCTCATTCCTGGCCAAATTCAATGGCCGGTTCTTTTTGATCTTCGAGAAAGCGTGTGGCAAACACTCACATGGTTAACATCAACGTAATGAACTCTTGCAAGATGCATACTGTCGTGGCACAGCCTGGCCCAAATCGTGGATAAAGGTTAGAATAACCAAGGATAAGCACTCTAAATTTAACCATAGTTTTAGCGATACCACACACGCCCTTAGCTCTCAACGATTACAAAATAGACGAGCTATTTCTTTGGTAAATGTAAATGAAAAGTGGAACTCAAGGAAAGGAAAACAACGGCTATTCCGATTAAGTATAAATTAAAGGACTTGTAAAACGTACCTGAAAAAGAGATTTCTCCTAAAAAATATAATCGTGATAAGAAGCAAGAAGAAGACGTCAATGCCAGGGCGACTAATGATCCCCCAAGGTTATAACGCACAGGTTACTTACGCCCAAAATTGCGATTGGCTGTTTTATGACGTGATGTAACAACAACAACGTTTATTTGAACTGTAAATGAAATAAAATTATATATCATATGTAAATTAAGATTGTTTCAACATTATGCTTACTTGGCGTTTTAACAAAAATTGAATCGAAGGTGTTTGGTAGTTTAAAAGTTTCAAATTGGTGCATAAAATATAGAGTCCTGATAAGTTTTAGAAGGTTGAGTTGAGCAAACGAACGACTAGTATGTGCTTCGCTTCGACCGTCAGAAAAATAAAAAGATGCTGTTGGGTTACAAAGGTCATTGAAATACTACGCCTTGACATATTGTTTGGTTTAACTGTATAAATCATCTTGCAGTCGACAAAACAAGAACTGGTTGTTAGCCGCAAATCCGACCACAAGCCCACTTTAAGCTACTTTAGTTTACTAACAAATTAAATGGTTAACCACGTTTTTCTAAACAACAACGAAACATTTCAAGCTTTCTCCACGAACAGTCATTACAAACAACAAAACATACAATCCTACCGACAGTCACGGAGGTTTAATTTGAAGCTTTTTTTTTCGGAAATCGCACTTAGCTAGGCAAAAATAAAATTCCGCCGGAGTCACACTCTTCTTTTTCTTCGCCAAAACAGAAGTCACGCAAACGTGACATTCCAATAATGGCATTGAGATACACAACTTAAAAGTACAGTTTTTCTTTCAAATTGCATTGTTCAGTTTTTCTTTACCTCGTCAGTTCCCGTGTCAAAAATATGTTCGTTTTGTATAAAAGAAAAAAAAGGAATATTATCATTTGCAGCTTGGTTTCGGTTCATGAAATACGTTAACAGGGCCCAGTTGTTCAAAGAACCTTCAAAGAGTGGATGACGCTATCCACGGGATAAGTCGCTATCCAGCGGATAAGTGTTGATAAAGCAAATTACGCTTTCCGCTGGATAGCGATTTATCCTCTGGATAGTGTTATCTATCCTTTGAACAACCGGGGCCAGTAATATAAACCGAGCTGAAAAAGACGTATGGTTTGTGAAAAGAAGGTCACGAAATTCGTAGTCAAATGATTTTGTTCTTGAGGTTCGTAGGGCATATAACTGAAATACCAACCAACAGAACCAACTGCAACATATATGATATCGACGCCTAGATCTGAAGTCGTACTAGAAAATATTTCAGGTGAGCATAACAATAGAATTTGTTACAGAAATCACAAACTCCAGCTAATGTACCAAACGCTACAACATACAAAAAATTGCAAAATATCAATATTAAAACGATTTGAAATGGTTTTTGTCTTGTTATAAATAAAAACAATTTTCTTTGGCTAAAAAGTCGAGCTGTGATATGGAAGTAAATCTCTGCTACTTACCAAGTCGTGCTCCCCACACGATATGCTCGGAAAGAATCACGAAAAATGTATTTTTAGACGTAGCAGCTTGATAAGCTGGCACGACTGGTAACACTTTGTCACGCGAACAAAAGAGCGGGAAAATTTTTCAGGCCCAGCCTCACTGAGGTGAAGTTTTGTCCTGGACAGCTTTTGGAAATTTACCCTTTTGGTTAAATGCTAAGCAGTAAATACATTTGTATTTCGTCGCTTTGATGAATCAATTTAAAAAGAGAAAGCTTTGTCTTTTGTTAGGGAATTAGTAGACGAGGCTGTCGACTAAAAGCGATTAATTTATGTCAAGAGGAATGTTTACAATTCGGACGTTTGCCGCAAGGGAATTGGGGCGAGTAAATCAATATGTCAATAACTTTGGTATAGACTTATAAAGAGCTTATTTTTTTCCCTCAGCCAACCAAGTTAAAGAATGAGGTTAAAAAATGATTTTTAAAAAAGCATTGGTATTAAGAGTGTGTGAAGCCGGAGAACTAATTCCAAAATTGATGCCTAAAATATCATGTGTCACGGTATTATATATTCAAAATAGTGTAAAAGATCAAGACGTTATTTACACGACTTCGATGACAATTTTAAATCGGCCATCCTATTCCTTAGCGCTTTATAATACCCTGAAATAGCAAGGTTCCAAAGCCGTCAATAGCACATAAGCAACATTTAACTTGAATTTAAAACAATTTTAGTTTTATTTTGCGGGTGTTACCTCTTATCGAGAGCTTTGCGAGATCACCAAAAATTCTTAATATATAGATTTAGGCAGGCCTAAAAGCGAAGCTCCCATTTAATATTTTTTAACAAATAAGTAGCCACACTATTTCTAAGCTTATACAGTGGCCCATAAGGGTTCAAAATAAATTAATTTTTAATCGCTCATGGTTAAACCAGAAGTCCATAACTAGAAGTCTACATCTCTGGTAATAGGCTTTGAGATATGTCTTTCGCGTGTACCTCGCGCTCCTCGCGTGTAGGCTATTTTTAGAACAGCTTTGCCGCGAACAAGTAGCCAATCACATTGAAGTATTTTTTAATTCGCGCCTTTGATTGGTTAAACAAATTTTTGAAGAAAAGCAGAACTGCAGAGGACGAGTGAACTCGAGCGAACGGCATTACGAAATTTCTGTTTGTTGGTCATCGTAATTTCCGTTTTGTGAGGATTAAATCGTCCGGACAAGAATCATCAGGCCATCTTTCATCGATGACGATAGCATCGAAGTTGTAAAAATTCGGAGCATCCAAATAAGCGAGAGGACCTCAGTGTTTTGGAGTCAGAATACGAAATGGCAGCGGGCAAGATAGACTATCCGAGTCAAATTCAAAGTGCGAAGACACTAAAGATTAATGGTACTCTCAAGATGAAGACAGGCATTAAGAGAGCAAGTGCATTTTGGCACAGGTTCGTTGCTATTTTGAAAAACAAAACCGTGGTCCCTGAAGCGCTCAACTTCGAGCGCGGAATGAACAGAATGAAGTTTGATTCGTTTGAGAACAGCATTCAGAGAAAACGACAAGTTTGGCGAGTTTCGCATGTTTTTGGAATTATAAGGACGGCATGAAAACAAAAGACTGACTAAGGTAATGTACTTGTTTTAATATGAATAGAAATACGAGTTTAATTCGTCGAACAATGATGATTTCATTCACATCCGTCAAAAGTTTAATTCAAGTTGTGCTTCTCGGGCACTTCGCAGTGTGCAGCTATTGTGTTGTGTATGTTGTTCAGTATTTTAACACGAGGATATGCTGTACAAAATAAAGACACACTTAACTACTAAAAGTTTGGGGAACTTCTGTTCATAAATTCTCTCGTAAATTACTAAAAGTCGACCTGTTTGTTTTGTGAGTTTGTCTACTGAAACCCGGCGACGGGTTGCTTTTTCACTCGCCTTCAAATGCCACTGAAGAGACGTTTGAAATCACTATCTACGATACCACTTCTGTCGAAATGTAAGAATTAAAGAGAATGGCCTGTCAGGTGTTTTGATGTGATTTGATTTATTTCACCTGGCACTTTCCAAAATATTCGGCCGCAACTTAGAACTCCAATCGTGTCGAAATAGTGGGTTACGTCATTTTCTCGCGAGACATCAGTTTCTAAAAATAGCCTACACGCGAAAGACATAGCACGCGCCCCAATACCAGATGTAGACTTCTAGTTATGGACTTCTGGTTAAACTTAATAGAGAGGTTAAGCATGACGTTTACGGCAAACGGCAAACGGCAAAAATGGAACTTTTGGTGTCTGATTTTAGCCGTTTGTACAATTTAGGGAAAATGTTTGCATTTACTGTGATTAAGGGATTTTTTTCCTATTTTTCGACTGGCTTTATTTAAGTGCTAAAGAAAAAGTGAGCAAAATCAGAATTATTTTTGCCGTTTGCCGTTTGCCGTTAACGTCATGCTTAACCTCTCTATTATCTTACATGTAAAAACCTCTCATGGCTTTGTTGACGAAGGCGATGTCAATATATTTCGAGGTTAATCCTTCTAAATTTTTGCCTATGACAGGTTCTAAAATTAAAATTGACGAGTGCACTTTATTGGGTTCCTCACGTACGCACGTAGGCGCAACAACAAATCTTAGTAAAACTTTATACAACGTTTACTGTACACTATGTTAATAAACCTTTATGACTTATTCAATGTAAAAAAGAACCTTGGTCTTGCTTTGATTTACTGCAAAACAGTTAGGGCATAAAAAAAATAACTCAAGGCAAAAACGAAAATACAGCAAAACAAACTAGGTAAACTCGCTGCTAAACACAGTAAACAAAATGAACTCGCGCTACGGCAAACAAAACTCACGGCGGAAAACAAACTCTGCAAATTGATGGTGCTGGTTTTGTAAGTCATTTTAAAGCAGATTTTGTGTAAGAATTGTGGCAGTTTGTGATTTGGAAAGTGGTGCACGCTAACATAGAATAAGCTTACAATGTTGTTTTGACTGTTTTGAACCGTGTTCTTTTCGTTGCAGTTTGGTTGCATGATTAACTAATTCTGTTTTACCGTACGCCTTGCTAAAAACCTTAGAGAATTTTATGCAAAGAACTGATTCAATTTTCTTCATTTCTGGTAAGCAAATATGCGGAAGGTTAAGTCTGAACTTGCTCAGCCAAGCACAGGTAACTCGCAACGAAATCGGCGAAATATGTCAAATATTGGTTTACGATTTCAACACACTCGCTGATAAGAGAAACAAAACAAATGCAAGCGAGTATAAAAAAAGAGCGGTTGGATAATAGATCGCTTAAATATATATTGGTGTGCAGTATCGCTGAGTAGTTTTACTCGGTTTTGTTTCGATGGATTTTTCTGTACGTGTAGTTTGTAATTTATAAAGCGAAATCGTGATTTTGATCCCTGAAACTTAATAATTTGATAAGCTTATTGTTATCAAAATCCAAGCATGGTCAGTCATGAACATCACAGCTAACCTCACTAACTAAAGCACAAAACAATTAACCTAAACGAAATATTTAATAAACAATGTCTGTATGAAATGTACAAACATGAACAGGTTTGTGAGCAGCATTAATTGAATTATACGGGAAGATCTGAAAACCGACACTACTTCAAATTCGTTCATAAATGCAGTATAGTATAAACAGATTCTCACAATAAAATCAAACTTATGCTTACTGCATATATACATTTACGTTTGTTACCTCAAGTTTGGGGAAGGCTTGTAAATTCTGCAGGGCAAAAATTTCAAACCAGCACAATATATATCAGAAACGAAAACGCCACTCGTTGTACGGCTTACTCCAACACCAGCGGCATATACATGTTTTGAATTATCAGCGAAGATTGATCTCTCCTTTCCTTTCGGTGTAGCTGTTAACAGTCTTTTATCCATCACTTAGTGAACTTCACCGGCTCTGAGCTAACTTTTATCTTAGCTCAATGTCAGCTCAGTTAATTTTTCAGCCTTGGTTAGCCGCAGTGCTTCAACTCTCGGTGTTGTCCGTCGGCAATTCTTTCGGATTTTCCGGTTAAGAGGTTGCCCTAAATCATTTGGCATGAGTTTTCATGATGTAGATGAGTGAATAGAGCGAGAAATATTCACGAAGAACTATGTTTTCCAGCATGCTTTGATCTTTCTTCCCGTCTTTCATTCAGGTTAAAAAAAGTGAACAACGTACCAACTATTTGCCGCCTTTTCATACAACCGCTTCGTTTAAGTTGAAATGAAATGTCCAGTCATTACAAAACATGAGAAAAAAACCAACCAACCAAAAAATGTTTTTGTGTTACTTTTTGCGTAAGAAGGACTCCAAATCAAGGACAAAGATAAACTCGTCCCAGGCCTAATCCGTGCGTACGTACGGACGTACGTACGTACGTATTAAACGTACGTACGGACGCGGGCGACTACCAAATTTTCTTGGCTTGATGGATTTCTCATTTTCTATGGGTATGGAGCTCTGCCCGCGGGCGCCTTCGGCGCCCGCGGGAGCTCCGCTAATATTCAGCTCATTGTTATTATTGTCTACAAGGCGGATTATGAGCCCAAAGCCCAAGCTGATAATCTCGTGGAAGGAGACAGATAAATGTAAAACTGATAACGTTTCTTTTAGATAATCGTCCCTTTATCAATATTTTTGTCCAGAGCACCAAGCGGCCGCCATACACACAGCGACTGCTTTCTCGAAAACTTCCTCAATATGATAATTTCCCGAGTCTCAACTAGACATTCAATTAACATCGTAGAAATTCATGACAATTATTGCAATGCAAATGTCTTATCTATCAATCCTGTGACAATACTGAAGAATTGACAACTTTGATAAATGCTATGTTAGGAGCTCTAACTGTGAAGGTAAAATCATAGCGACAAATCAGTGTGGAGTGCCGGATGTTTGGGCCTCTCTATAAGTACTCCCAGACTTCGTTTTTTGTCGCTCTTTTATTGGCAAATCGTCGATCTATTAAAGCAGATCTTCGTTTTTTGGCTTGAAATTATTGCATGACAGTGTAGTCAGTGTAAGTCACAACCGAATAAATATCTCACTTAGTTTCAGCAACAAATTGTCAAAAATTGGGGTTTTTACGCGTTTTATATCTCAATATTCTATCTGATCACGCGAATTTTCAATCTTCGCTTCAATCTTGAGATCTTCGTTTTCTCAGCCATAATCGTTGCGTCTTCCATTTCTAATATAAGGAAATACCCATAAAGTTTGAAGTTTTGAAGACCAGGATCGGTAAAATCTCGAGTAAAGCAAAAGGGAAACTGATTCTTACCGCAAAGAGAAGAGATTGAGACAGCAGAATAAGATTAAAATGAATGTATAAATGTATTTGCCCGATATTTCAGTCGTGGTTTGCAATAAATTACTTACCAAAGAAGGTCAATAAAATTCTCAATATATGTCCAATCAGTTTTTCAAAACTACAATATGCGAAATTTCGATGTATATTTTTTCAATGTATTATTTATGCTATTTGTTTTTTTGTGCTGAGCTTCCAGCTCTACCGACCTTTTATTCTTTTTATTCGAGTCAAAAATTAGCCGTTTTCCAGAAACATCGTTACTCTTGCTAAGAGTGTTTTGCTTCCACTTGGTGATATTGTTGTTGAGTGCCCAAGGACTTTGAAGAACACTATTAGCTGGCTACAACGATACACGCAGAAGAACAAAGCCCACCCAGCATGAATATTAATCAAAGAGAAATATAAGTTTCTAAGGTATACAAATTCTCAAACGAAGATTTCTTTTCAGCTGGTTAACGTTTTGCATGTACGCCTTTATTTCTTATGGTACGATTTTGGACATTATCTTAAACGCCATTAACCAAAAACATCGCCCGTGGTGAACACACTCACCTGCTGTTGCGCTGCTGAAGGTACGGGTGTTGCTCTTTTTTTCTTCTACAGCGCCAAATCAAGTTATATGCAAATACCTAGTCAATTTTGCAGCGGTTGTCAAGGTTTTCTAGTTTCCTTTTTTTTTACTTTTTAACAAAACCTATGTCGGTCTTAACGCATCAACAACTCGAAATGTTTGTTTTATCGTTTTCTGTAATAGTTTCCAGCTTTGACGCATAAGGTGACTGTCAGCATGACTAAACATTTTGGTTTATATTAAATATTGAAATAAACAGACGATTCTTGGTCTTCGACGCCTGGTTTCGTAGTTAGAAGTCGTGGAGGCAAAATCATGTCGAAAATAATATATGGTCTTTCAACATCAGTATTTTAGATGAAATTAGACGAATTTTGACGAAGACAAATACACTGTTTTAAAACTAATTTTTAATGTGGTTTTTGCCTCTTTATATGACATATGGACCCAGTGTAAGATTGCTGGAAACAAGATTTTAAAAGTATTTACGTAAAATCATTTTAAAATCATGGTTGGTTTAATGATGGCTCAATTTTTCAACGTCTAACGGAGTGAATTTCCACCCCATTACTAATGACATAGCTTATTGATATAAATGGAAATTTAAAGTTAGAACACCTACGAACTCGAGCGAAATGGCAAAGATCGACAAAGTGGCACACATAGCCTGTACATTGTCCCCCAAAAATGACATTAAAAACCCGTGAGTGAACATAGTGAGTGAACGCGGTGAAATAGTCCTTTTAGCTGGTTAATAGAATCTTCTTAAAATCTCACCTCCTCTCGACAGCAAGTTCGTAAATGAAGTTCAGTCAGCTCGCACAAGCCGTCAACACACTGATGATTGCTTAGCTTCACTGCCGCCTGTTGATAAAACCATTCAAGAAGTGAACAGAGAGCTAATCACTATTCACTTGTCTAAACATGATCAGTTAATATGTAAATACGCTTTTGACTCCACTAGTCATTTTGAAATAAATATCACACATAAAGCATAAGAAAGAACACAGCGTAAACTTCAATAACGTTTACCACCTCAAGACAACACCCACGCACAACATCTGGTTAGGATGCAGATTTTACGCAGTCTTAGTTTCTGTTTAGAAAGACACTGTTTTCATATATATACTTCATATATCGATCTTCAGACTCAATAAATCTAGATAACCACGAGATTATCCAGAACGGAAAAAAATTCATGAATGTGCGGAGATATGAAATTTCTCTTCAAGTACACAAATTGATATCACGACTATATATGAATATAAATATGAGTTAAATCCGAGAAAAGAAATGTCATTCATTCAAGAGACCATACGGATTTTTTTATTATTATTACAAGTTTTTTTTTTCTAGGTTTTTGAAGATCTTCTGTCAGTTATCGAAAATTAGTCGAAAATGTCCGAAAATCATGCAATGTTTTGTTAAAAAAGGATCAACTTGGAAAGTATATACGGTCGAAGGTCTGCTTTAAATTAATTACGACCACTCCTTTATGAAACCCCGTTTGAATTTTCACTCAAACCTCTCGTAAGCGACTACTCTTATATTGACCACTTTTGAGAAATACCAGCTGCCCTTTGCCTTTGTTTGTAAGCTCGCTCAAGCCGCCGCTCGCCTTGGTATTAGTCAACACTTTAATAAAAGTATGCAATACTTAAGCTGGGTTTGCTGGGCCGCTTACGAAAGCCAATTCTTGCTAGCGACCAGCTCTTATTGCGACCAATTCCCGAGCTTCGACTGTATTTCCCTGTTCTTCAAATATCTCTTGAAGAAGAAAATGAACTGATTCGCCAAGCAAATAATTTAGCTTTCATTTCTCTTTCACTCGATTTTTCTAGATTTAGATGATAGGTTTTAAGCCATCATCAGACAGACACTTGTATCGGTGATAAGCCATAGATGGTATCTAATCACAAGAACTGTTTACCCTTTTCAGTAAAAGTATGGTGGTTAGTTGGCATTCGGACGACAAAATAAGTTGTGTTTGCCTGGATTGCTTCCAAATTTAAAGAGCAATGTATTCAATTTACCATAAGAACTGAAGACGATCGTTTTAAAAAGTACCTGCTAAGAACGTCAGCTTCTTGTATGAAGAAAAGTGTTCGCCCTGCCACTTTAACACCCTAAAACGACTCGAGGCCGAACCGCCCAAATAAAATTTCTAATTCGTATGCAGTGTACATGAAGTTTTTTTTCCCGCAATTAACACTGCGTAGAGAGAATTACCGTTCAATTATTATGTTGACATAAGATTGAATAATTCACCGGGAACATGAACACTGTCATTTGCAGTTGTTCCGTTCATGTCGAGAAAATCACTTTAATGTAAGGTGACAAACCAGGACAAATGTAATATGATTAAAAAACCGACAGTAATGGATGACACAGCAGTTCTATTGTAAAAGAGCATTATAAATGCCCTATAGTTTTATGGGGAGTAACCAGTTGAAACTTCTTTTTCCGTTTGATATTTTAAACTGAGCATTTTGAGTAAACTACTTGTAACCATAAATATTACTTTTTTTGTTTTTTTATTTTAGTTCTGTTATTTATACATAATATATTGTGAAATTTGTTTTTCTGTGCATTCATTACTAGTAACTTCACGCTATATTGTTAATACATTTGGAAAATGCCATCAACGGAGATTAGCACACTCTAAGAAAAGAAAAAATAGGAGTTCTTGTGCCAGAATTGAAAAGAAAATACTGTTTTGCAAATATGCTTGAGTTACTGAGATCCCTAGTTGTTTCATTATCTATACTTTTCACTCCGACATCAAAACACCCTTATTCACTGCTGTGTATTTTGTCAAATTACTTTTATTATGCCGGAAAGCTGGTGGCAAAAGGTAGTAAATTTCCATTAGAGCGAATCAGTTTGCGATTTAAAGCTAAATTGGAAAAAAGTTCAATAATGCATGGCTTTATCACGAAACAGAAAAACACGTTTTGACAGATTCTAGGTTTGCAAATGAAATACAATTCTTATAATGGCCACAGTTTTAAATTCCTCTTTAAACAGAGATTAAGTCAGAAGAGTGGGAGATGAATGTTTTCAATATGTGCACGTGGTCAGTTAGTCTTGTAACATTTCAAGTTGTACAATTTTTCTCGTTATTTAAGTTTTATTTTCATGGGGTGTTTCTTTATATCTAGCTTTGCAGCATTTGCGTTGACCTGTAATCAATACCAGTTGCATATATTGTGCGGTCAAAATACGTTTTTTTGTCCTTTTTATTTTTTTAAGGCACAAAAAAGGCTTGGGGTTTGGATGGTTTTTTTTTTTACATTTCACTGATTTCATACCGTCATCATACAACGCTTTCTTTGTCTTTGTATCCTTATTTCAAAGAGAAAACGATATAGGAGAGGATTTTAAAGTGGTGGTGTCATTTTTTGGGGGGAACCATTATCAGCATCTGGGCAATTCCCAATTACAAAAACCCCTTATATCACTCAGGTGACTAAAATCGCCTTACATAATTCGCAGTTACAAATTTCCATTAACTACTTTTAATCGGCTTCTTTACATGTAAGACCGCTTGAAAGTCCCACTTTATAAGACCCACTTTAAAGACTCCTTTTAAGCCACTTTTAAGACGATTGCCTTCTAGTGCCACCTGTTTCATTTCGCAGACCTGTATCGACGTAATGCAAATTAAATTTCTTCATGTTGTCGCATTTTGTGGTAAAAATTATCGCATTTGTCATCAATGTTGTCCTATCTTATAATTGGTTCATGCTTTAGCGTGCACTATCGAGTTATGGAGCACGCGGGAAGTTTGGAGAGCGCGAAAGAAGCGTAAGAGTTGCTCGAGGCGATAGCTGAGGGCCACTCTAGCTTCTTGAGTGCTCTCCAAACTTCCCAGGTGCACCATAACTCGATAGTGCACAGCTAACAGCATGAACCAATTGTTTTTTACTGTTTTATAACATAGCGCATCGTGACGGCGCTGATGCCGAGTCCCCTTTTCCGTTGTTTTCTCTTTTTCTGTCTCATTTAAGAACTCTAGCCTAAGAGAAAGGTCACAAAATTGTCTTCGTTTTGGGGCTAGAGGGCCCAGTCTGCTTGTATCCGTTATTGTCGCGAAATATAATACTTTTCCCCGCGTAACAATGGCCGCTCGCTCGAAAAAATAAAATTCTGGCGAAGCGATTTGCTCACGCAGCGTGCACTATCGGGATTTTGAGCACGCTTACGAATACTGAATTTGATTGCGCGGCTCTGCTAGCTATGTTAAAATAAGTTCACTCCTTTTGTGATAGTTAAGTCTGCATACGAACCTAGTGGCCCATCAGGTCGGAGCTTATCCCGGTTTCCACGGTATGAAGCGACTAGGAGGATTTCTACTCCCCGCTGGATAGGATTCGCCCGTACCCACTTAAACACCTGGGTGAAGAGGAGAGGCACTGTGAGAGTAAAGGGTCTTGCCCAAGTTCAGAAAGTTTACAGGATGTAGCTAGATAAAAAGGGTTAGATGAGAGACTATCGGCCACAAAACTTTTTTGATCACTTACAGACTGATATCGACTGATAGGTATTCACATCTATTCCCCAGAAGAAAAATAAATTCAGAATCAAACGAATACGTACCGAATCTCATTGTGGATAGTATAGCTACAACGATGTGTGTTTTACATTTAAACCAGTAGTAAGTGTCGTCAAACTACAATGTTCGTCGCCTGTCTGTATAGATCCCTCTATGTATTTAGAAAGAAGAGAGTCGTACTGATATAAAGCACGCATCATATGAATTATTTTTTCTCTTCATGTCAAAGAGGTAACGAAAAATAAAAATGAAGATAAAACATACCGCTGCAAGATTTTATCGGTGAAATTGCTCCTTAAAATAACTTCAGATGAATTCCTGCCTTTTATTCCAGAATTTCAGTAGCTGTAGCAAGTCAATACTTTATCACTGTTTTGCGTCGTTTGACAAATAATGTATCAACTGCATAGCAAGTGGTATATTTATGGTATAAATTTCCCTTACGTGTCTTATGTGGCCAAGGGCACGAATAGGATTGATTGAGTAAGTTTCCCTGATGGATTTTTTGAACAATAGAAAATTAATTGATATCAAAGTTTACGTTAAAATTAAGAAGAGAAAAAATCGTGTTATCTAGGGGCTAAAGCTCGCTCTCTCACACAAGCAGAGGTTTTGTATCTTGTCCTTCCGCCTTTAGTATTCTACCCGGACACGATGGAAAAGTATTCCTACTCACCTATATTTATCTTACATGCATATTAAACTGAAGGACTAATCGAATTTATTTTCTTATGTTAATTTTAGCACATCCTATATGGAAAAATGTGACGTCGTAGAGCCGGAAAGGCTCAACAACGGGATCAAAACATTGCCTAACGACTGAGTGAACGAGAATAAGAAGGTCCAACAACAAAAAAATGTGTAAAAATGGCAGTTGGATTTGTCAGATGTTGAGGTATCCACATCCTGTTCTGTGGTTTTGACATCAAAAACCTTTCTGTTATTTTGAAACGTAATCTGTTTCCTAAATGGCTCATTGACAAGTCAGTTAGAGGTTATCTTAGAAAGGTCAAAACCACAGAACAGGATGTGGATACTTCAACATCTGACAAATCCAACTGCCATTTTTACAAACTACCATATATTGGTTTTTATTCTACCTACACAGGGAAGAAAATTTCATCTATTATTAATAGGTATTGCAAAGATTTAAATGTAAAAGTTATATTCTCTCCATTCAAACTTAGTAGTATGTTTAGTCCTAAGGATTTTATTCCTGAGTCTCTAAAATCACGTGTTGTGTATCAGTTTACGTGTGCGAGCTGTGGAGCTCGTTATATTGGTGAAACCAATAGGCATTTTCACACACGTGTTAATGAACATCTTTTCCGGGACAAAAATTCCCATGTTTTTAAACATCTTAATTGTTCTAGGCATTGTCGAGATAGTTGTGATGCCTCTAGTTTTAAGATTATTGATTCTGCTAAGACTTTCTCACAACTTAAAATCAAGGAGAGTTTTCATATTGAACGGTTAAATCCAGAACTCAACAAACAAGTTGAGCATGTCAAATTTATCATTACACTTTTAATGTATCAATTTCAGCTTAGTGGTTATGTCACTATTGTTCTTTTCTATTTTTATTGGTTAGTTTAAATAAGTTTGCATTTTACGTTAATTTGAATTTATAAAGGCTCATTGTATAGGCTGTTACATATATAATAACGATCATTCTGTAAACCTTATATATTCATTATGGCTGATGATGATGTTTGAAACATCGAAACATGTTCCAAAAACTAAAAAGCGTTGTTGTGTTTTTAAAAATATTTATAACACTTGTGCTATCAAGACCCTTTGGTAAAATTATTATTATTGTGTTAAAAAAAATAAACTTAAGTTAGTCCGGCAATGTAATCTGAAAGAGGTCGAACGAAAATGCTCTCTAACGACATGAGAGGTTCTGTTTCGATTAATTCGCATTGTTGATGCATTCGGAATAAAAAAAAATTAGTTGTACCAAATAACGACTTTCTCATGTAACACAACAACTCTTCAGACAACATATTTCGTTTTCAATGTTTTTGTATCAACTACATCATATTTTGTTATATGGATAATATTAGTTTTAAGCCATACAGACATGATCTGTTGTCATGAGTTTAACTCCTCCACGCTTTGTAGACCTTTGTAAAAAGCCGACTGATCAGCCTCCTGTCAATTGGGTTTTTTCAATCTGTTTTATTTACAATACTTGCTTTGTGTTAACAGTGCCATCAATTGGAACAGCAGTGCTAATATAATAAATAACACAGTCAAAAACGGTTTTCTTGAGTATTAAATGTTCAAGGCAAAAAGTAACATCCTTCCTAAAAGCGTCAGTTGTTTAGACCGATATTGGGTCGGTCATAGAGCTATTTTTAGATTTAATTTAAATAATAGAACAACTGCAGAATATATCTAATTATACGTTACTTCAAAGTTAACCTCTGGAAGCAAACAGAAACATGAACCGAAGGTTGTTTTGATTATTTTGGCTTGGGTTTAACGCTTTCTAGTTGCAGTTGTTCTATCAGTTATCAGTTTATCTTGAGTTTTTGCGCACTTGCTTCAATTTTGACATTTCAGCTTCTGATAGCATTTTTCCAGTATCATTATTGTATCAACTACATCACATTCTGTTTTGTGGGTGATATTAGTTTTAAGCCATGCAGGCAGTCAAATTAAAGTTTATAGGAAAGGCTAGTATAATTATCTGACATGTCCAAAATTAAAATGAAACGAACAAAGTTTTAAGGGGGTGGTGTGGCGTAGTGGTTACGGCACTAAACTTGTAATTTGGTGGCCCAGGGTTCAAATTTTCAATCTGTTTTATTTACAATACTTGCTTTTGTATTTACAGCGCCATCAATTAGAATAGCAGTGCTAGATATAATGAATAACACAGTCAAAAACGGTCAACTGTTCAAGGCAAAAAAGTGACATCCTTCCCAAAAAGTCAGTTGTCTAAATCGATATTCGGTTAGTCACAGAGCTATTTTGAGATTTAATATTGCCCAGAAATTTAAGCGTTAAATCCAAGCCACAATAATCAAAACAACCTTCTGTTCATGTTTCTGTTTGCTTTCAGAGATTAACTTTGAAATAATGTATAATTAGAAATATTCTAGTCGCAGTTGAATTATTTATCAGTTTTATCTTGAGTTTTTGCGCACTTGCTTCAATTTTGACATTTCAGCATCTGATAGCGTTTTTCAGAGTATACATGCTCTTTTTGACCAGTTACAAAGGCAGAATTTTTTTTCGATACTAAATATTGATTATCCGTGGCATAAGGTCAATGATAACGTTGCATTTGGCAAAAATTGTATTTGTTATCCTATTCGCTTTTGAAAACTGAACGTCAACCCCACTTCCTTGTTGTCAGTGCATTTGGAAAAATATCATACAATTGACACATAAATACTCTGGACAAATTAGAAAAGCTGATTCCAAAGCAAGTCATTTCGCTTTTATTGTTAGTGTTTTTAACGTTTTCTATGTTTTAGAGATAACTTTCAAGTTATGTAGAGAGACATTGCTAATACGCCATAGTCCTCAGTGACATGGAAGAAAAAAACTGAGGAATCGAACAATGTTTAAAGATCACACCTTGTCGTCTAGTAGAATTTTGAAGGCTAGTTTGCGCTATGAGCAAGATGTACATGTTTACACAGCTTACAAATGTTGTGAATTATGCATCAAAATTCACATAAAAGTATAGACGACTGTGTCATTAGACAGTTGTTACCTTAAGGAAAAACGTCAGGTTCTTGAATGAAGATGACGGCTCAAGCTGTTACACAGCAACCTTTGAACAGCTAACGCGATTCAGGAGTGGTCTCAAACTAAACTGCAATTTTTGCTCGGTGGTTTGTTCCAGAGGAAGTAAGTTATGTAAATTCGGCGAACATGTAGTTATTAATTTTTGAAAATAAGCACTGCACGGTTAAATTACTTAAGTTCTAATGTTGACATAAGTTCTTACTAGAAATACTAGGCGGCCCCGACATCAGTTGACATATACTGCTCGAATAATCTTAGCTTTTCGTTTTACAGGAATTAATTTCTCAGTAAGATCATGACAATTCCAAACTAGAACAGGTGTAATATGTTTAGAAATAATCGTGATGGTTGCCTATTTTAAAGCATATGTGTTCGATCGTTTCTTGGATTATGGATTATTGGAATAAGCAGTTTTGCTTCCGGTGCAAAATTAAAAGTTGCAAAGCAAACAACTTCAATAACATAGCGTCTGGTAAAACATAATATGTTTTTTCACAAGTTGATATGTCATATTTTCTTTTCTTGATTTCACGTGTCCATGGCAACCATGTCCGACAGACTGTTCTAACTAAATTGTCGTTCCTCTTATTTTTTTTTCATTTTGATTTTCGGTTTCAATGCATGAAATTGTTTGGTGTAATTAAAAACTCTCACAGAACGTTTTACAGCTCTTTGGAACCATATACTTTCCAATGTTCTGAAATCAACGTAAGGCAGTGTATTTCTTGAAAAAGGTATAGATATCAAAAAAGATGTCGAATATGTTTTTTTTCCGCTGATAATTGTATCTGAAGTAAAAAATTCTTGCCTCAAAAGTTTTCCATGCGTTATCCATCTTTTCACTCCCACTCTCAAAACATACACACTTCCGGTTATTATCTTTTCTACAAGCTGGGGCTTGTTCTCATCTGCATTCTCGCATTATTTTCTACGAGCAATTGGGGATTTTAGGCCCCTAGCCAAGTAATCAATAGAGTATTAATCATAATATATCAATCAATAAGGCGTTTTGTGCTTTGAATGCAATTTTTATGCATATGACTAGAATTCCAAATAGCTCCAAAGTATTTAAATATGCTACGCATACCAAACAGAAAAGGGGTCAGATTAGATCTTTGCCTATGACCAGAATTCCAAAATGAACCATAAACTTAGTCTTCGACCGAAGTCAAACGTGAAAAAAGGATAAGGATAAGGTTGTCATTGTCACTGTTCAAGGTTCGATATTTTACTTGCTTTGGTAATTACTTGCATTCTTAATAACTTACAGTCAAACGCGCTGAACCGTAGCCACCCGACTAAGTTTTTGACATCTTTTTGACAAGTTTTTGATTAGTTTGATGGCTTCCGGTTGCACAATGGTTTATACGAACGATCTGTGAAACGTTCAGTTTCAACTGGTTTTGCAAACCCAGAAAACATTTCCTGTGCGAAAAGTTAAGTTTGACCAAATTTTTGTCGGCATAAAATTTATTTATCGCCAGTTGAACTTGGCATAATCGCTCGTGCGAAGCGTTGTTTGAAACCCTGTCAAACTCTGACGTTTGAAGACGAATCATGCAACGGTTGATACCCCGCCTTCCATTTTTCAAGGCATCTGATTGGCAGTTTAAAGCAACCGGAAGCCGTAAAACTCATCAAAGTAATCAAAAACTTGTCAAAAAGATGTCAAAAACTTTGTTAGGTGGCTACGGTTGAATGCGTTTGACTGTAAAAATAGCTGCATGTTAATTTCACTTAAAAATAAAAAAAATCTCTTAAAAGTCTCCTAAAACACATTTCTTTCGAAGGCGTTTCTTAGCTACTTATGATTTATTATTACCTAGAATTTGTACGTACCGGAGATGTATATTGATATCTGCGCATTATAAGTCTGAAAAACACTTAAACTAAACGCTACTTCACCTAACCTAAACGTTACTTCAAAAAGTATTTTTAACCAAAACAATATTTTACCAGTATCTTGCTGATTTTTTGGAAATTTACTAAAAAAATAAAATTTTGAAAACGAGGAAATGCGGACTATTGTCGCCATTGTAGTTTTGTTCTGGTTTGGAGCATTTAAAACGTAAAGAAACTCGTTTATTCGAGAGCACTGAAAATATATATTTACCCTCAAAAGCTATTTTAGGTATCTTTGCTGATGATTCCACATCATCGTGAATGATTTACCCCGAAATATTAATAATAATAATAATAATGATGATGATGATGATGATGATGATGATGATGATGATGATGATGATGATGATGATGATGGTGATGATGATGATAATAATGAACAGCCTCAGACGTTTGACTGCAGTGAAGGCAAGGCCAAAGCACTTTGTCATGAGTCAAATTACTAGACTCCTCCTCTTCCTCTCTCTCTCTTCCCAGACCCCCTTCACCTTTTCAATGGACGAAGGAAGGGCCTATCTTCACTCCGTCAGCCTCCTCCCTCCCCTCCCCCTCCTTTCGAGTGGTTTTCAAGTGGTTGCCTGTGGTTATCTGTAGAGCGCCGCCAACAAATTACTAATCATTGCTTAGTGTCGCATAATTTGTAAAGCCTCAGAAATGGCAGCTTTGGGACTAAACTAGTTGCATAAAAAAAAACTTAAAAATCAGCTGTAATTTAATATTGCTTGGAAAGCTGTCTCAAAATCATTTAGCCTAATTGTTACGTTAAAATTTTTTAACCGAAAAACAGCTTTGGGAACTAATTGCATAAATGACTTAAAAATCAGCTGTATTTTTTTGAAATATTGCGTGGAAAGTTGTCTCAAAATTACTTAGCCTAATTGTTGCTTTAATATTTTTTAACCAAAAAAAACATTATTCCTTCCACTTACGTATAACAGTAGACAGCTTTCCTTGTGTAACTGCATCCCCCCACCAGCACAGTATGTGATCTCGTTCGTTTCACGCCGTTTTTAAACCATTGCATATATTTGTTTATTATCGTTATTTCCGCCTGAAATAAATACCCTCCCACGTATTCTGCTTTTCCATGTAAATAACGATTTATGAGATAACGTTTCGGCACGTCCATCTTATACGTATGGCACATATATTTGCTATCGATTGTTCCAGCAAACTCGACTACTTGCTTTTCACTTGCGTTTTGTTATTCATGATTTTTTCAAGGTTTTTTGAGCGTATTGTTCCCCTTTAAAATAATAATGTTGCCGCGAAATGAATGTTTAGGTGCAAAAAATTAAGGGCCGTTTGTGGAAACGTTGAATTCATTTACACCTACCTGAACATCTAACAGCTCACTCATCAGGCGCGACACGTATGCTGAATATTTACGTTAAATGTTATATTGCAAAATGCAAGTTTTACCACATCAAATGAGCTTACTAGCCTTCAGTCAGGGGCCGAAATATGATTTCTTACGTGTCGGTCCGTTAAAAGTACAAGGACAAAAACAATAACCGACCATAAAAACACTGCAAATGGTATTCAGTAATCTAAAATTAATGTTTGTATTAAAGTTAATTGATTTTTCTCTTTCGTTGATCCAGCGTCATTTGCAGTAGGCTTTCTGCGGACTTCATTTTTTCGCAATTTTATTGCGTTTGAAAATTTATATAGCCATTATATGAATGATGTTTCAAAAGCCTGTAGATTCTGCAAGCACTGAAAAGGAAAGTATAATTTTTCTTCCAATAATGTATAAGTGTTGTGGATGTAATTAGCATACTGTTCAGTTTAAAACGTAAATTTCATTTCTTAAAATCATTTTAGATCTTTCCATAAGATATCTAGAAATTGTTTAGAGCAAAACATTTATTTAAATGTACAAAGTTTTTCCTCTTCTGATTAATTTAAAGTCGCATGGTCTGAAGAGACCCTCGCCGAACTACATTTAAGGTCGTTATGCAATTTTGTTATCCCCAGCTATTGTATTCGCATCCGTTCCGTCGAAGAAAAAGAAATTGTTTTCACTTACGTTTTAAATTCACTATGGACAGAGAAAATATCTTATAGAAAAATGACATACAATTTTCAAACGTTTGCAATAACCCCTGGTGCGTATGTTGTAAATTAGATACTAAGCTCTCATTACCTTATTACTCGGTGCTGAAAATCAGTCTCGGGCTTAATCGAATGAATATTATGCATACCCAAGGGAAAGGAGAGGCTACAAACATTACACCCGCGTGAATTTACTTTGAAGATTTCTTGTTTTGTTACTATAACCGACGACAGAAAGGGCGAAAAGATGATTAGAAAATGAAGATAAAACATACCTTTTTAAGATTCGGCGTTGAAATCCTGAAATCACATTTTTGAAGAAATTTTAGGATGCACAGGCAGAATCCTATTTTCTTTTACCTCAGAATATTACTAGACTTGAATGAGCCCCTTTATCTTTTGTCCTGCTTTGAGTCGTTCGCTGAACAGTGCATTCACCTTGGCCAATACCTGGTGTTAGCGTAAATTCGCTTCGAAAAAACAGGCGGGGGCTTACTTTAAATCATTTACTGAGATAAAAACCCATATATAATTTCCTAATGGGTTTATCAACAACAGAAAACTAATTATTGACATTGGTCTGTCTGTAAACGTGTTGTCCATTATGATCACGATGCCTGATGGCGCCAAAATTTACATGAGAAATCTCCAAGTAAATAAAACTCGTATTTATTCAGAGTTTAACTCATGCACGCGAGCACACTTCTTGCCTTTGTAGTTCTTTTCTCCTGCTCAGTGTTTTTAATGCCTGATAAGAAATTATTTTAACTTTTGTTCTTTCCGGATTTTATCTCAGATTTAAAATCGCAGCTTTGTTTTTGTAAACGAATCGCTTTCCCGATTATCCATAATGCTTATTACACATTCAATACATCAGACGTCAGCAAATTAATTCAAATCGTGCAGCCCAAGAGGTTTCCCTAAGCTTATATTACCAGCAGGTGAATCAAATACGCATATTGCAAAAGAGATTGTGTTTTAAAATTCCACGAGTTTGCTTTCTAAACAACACATCACGAAGTGTCATACCCAGTGAGGCTAACATTATTGATCGAATTTTTATTAAAAATTTTTATTGTTCGGTTATTAATATTAAAACCTTACTTTACGGAATTGATTATCTTGTTATACATTACAAATGAAAATTTAGGGTAAAATCTTATTTCTAGTTTATGCATGCACTCCTCATTTTGTCATTGTTTATATTGTTATGAAAATTGCCAGCGAACATGCGGTTCCTGTTCAAAATTGCATTTATTTGTAATCCCAAACTCCTCGATCTTCTTTCAGTTTTCACGACTTTCGGATATAAGCTAAATCTAAGTAATGCAATTTTGGGAGAAGAACACTTCAAAAGTGAAATTAATTAAGTGAACTTAATCGGGGTTCTCTCTCTTTTTTTTTTGGCTTTTTTTTTACCTTTCCCATAACGGCGAGAACGGAGAGTGTTTGCGACAAAAACTTCACTTTTCCCCACATCTCCACGTCATACCGGTTTGACAGGTTTCGCGTTATTTGTACATGGTCGAATTCATTCCTCTCTTAAGGTTTATTTCCATTGACGCATGCATTTTATTGGCTTTACGTGCATGAAATAAAATCGAGAAAATTTATCAGCGACGGAGAAAGTTGAACGTGATTCAGTTTTATCCCAAACGGAAGCCTTGGTCCCTTTCTCCTATTTTATTTATGCACGTGACGTTAAGTCAGCTAAATTTACGTCCATCGAAGTGCATACATTTACTAGCATTGGAAATCAACCATTGGTGAAATCTGACTCATGCTTGAGCTTCAGCTTGAGAGCTTGGGTTTGTCCTGGTTGTTGTACTGTGAAGCGACTTGGAGTATTTCTACTCCCCCTAGATGGGCCAATCGCAAGTTTCTGTTCCTTCTTCTCCCCTGTCGACGGGCTCTGAACACCTTAAGTGAGACCAAAATTCAGAATTTAAACCCCTTTAGCGAGACCACAAGAATCCCCCCCCCCTCCCCTTCCCGGAGGGGAGAGGGGATTACGACAAAAGTGGATTTCAATTTGGAAACATTTGTTATTGCAACTTTATAAGAAAAAAATCGAAACTTTGACACGTGGCTAACGTTACAGTAAACTTAGAGTTCCGATATAAATTCATTTTGCTGTTTTCAGAAGATCGCAGCTTTCGAGAGTTCCCTACCTTCGGTTTGCTAAGAGATGTTCCACTTGTGGGACGAACCACTTTATAATATGTCGAAAATAACAGTGTTTTGAATAAAACTAAGCGTCGTTAGCAATCAGTCTTTTTTTTGTATTTTGAGAAAAAGAAGGATTAAATTTGTATTGCCTGTGTTATAAGCCTCAGATATTGTTCGCGTCACGTGGGCCAAATACTCAGCTAATTTTTTTGTAATAGTGCTCGGTTCCCTGTCTTATGATAGCAATGAATTGGAGAGATAAAAGAGACAAACGTGCAAGGGACATCACGACAACGTAAAAGGAAAAGGAAAATAAAAAATCGGAACGAGTATAAGCGGAGTTTCTTGATGAATATTTACACCCATCAGACGAGGGCCATTTAAAAACTAATTTACTAGCGATTTTGTTTTTTGAAGGGATGAAAGTACTTCTCAGTAAAACGCTAATATAGAATTTCCTAATGGTTGGCCTTATCAACAACAGAGGAATTATTACGTACTAAGTTTTCTGTGCGTGCTGTTAACGGCGATCACGTAGCGTCACAATTCTAATGAAAACTTTCCAAGCCAATATTTGCGACATGTTTTCTTAAGAAACTTGTTTGTGACACGCGATCAGAATTTTTAGTTTTTTGTTTCATCCTACCGTACTGCCAACAATAGAGCATTTATAGACGTAGAATATTCCATTATTGGTTTTAATTCTCTTTAAGTTTGGCTTGGGGTAACTTGTTATTATTATCGATAAATGCAGCCGATATCAGAGAATAATTACACACATTTATGGAAGAAATATAGCTGTTATTTACGACTAGTGCACGCCCGATTATCTGAAGTAGATTGACAAATTTACGTTGTCTGCAATTTATTAAGGCTTTATTTCCTAGTTAGGGAAAGTGAAATGATTGAAATGTATAACTTAAGTTTTGGGTTTCTACAGATTTGAGTACAAGGCGAACCATCACCGAGACTGATAGTCCCTGTTTCATTAATTTAATTTACATCAACTTTTGTATTCTTTTTCTGCTGTTGACTTCGTTTACAGCAGAAATTGGGAGAGGACGCGTTCTGTGAAACTGAGGTCTGGAACACGTGTGTTCTATAAGTGTTGAGTTTGAGTCATGCAGGAAATCAAAATTCCAAGATGGCGGAACAGGCAGTTGTTCGCAAATCATGACGTAATCCCCACGTCATACACGTTACTGTCTTCTTGCTGGTCTCAAATGAAAAAACATTTTTGGACGTTCTATACGTTGTAGTTACGCGGGGGAGGGGGAGGGGGAGGGAGAAATCCACACCCCACCCCGGTCATAAAAGAAGAAGAAAGCCCGGTCTGAATGGTTTACGCGCCTTAATGCTGGAGAAATAAATGAAATTTAAGTAGTTTACACTTCTTGGGTTAGATAATTGATCACGCATCGCGGCAACTAACATCAAATTAGTTCTGTCTGTTTGGATTTGTACAAAATCCAAAATGGTTTTGCATGTGCGGAATAATATTCGCTACTTTCGCAACACCGGACATTTGCACTACACTCAAAACAGAAAAAACAATTCTGATTGCTGTTTTGACGTGGATAAATTATTTATCATAGTTTGGCAAACTTGCGAGCCGTAGTTGAATGAAACTGCTTGCACAACTAGCGGATCAATTGTGACATTTAATTTAACTGTTTAGTCACCAACTGAGTGAAATGACAATTCATTTATTTATAGACGCTACAGCTGCCCTTGGCATAAATAAATTCAAATGTTACTTCGATATTATCTGCCTGTCCTTAAATCTTGCCTCCTGGCGGCGCGGTAAGTGACCGCGGACCTCTCCGCTAGCTTTAGGGCGGTTTTGGACAGATTATCTGCACTGTTCTGTACCAACGTACGTGTCTTCCTGCCTTATAATATCAATTTGTTTTGAGGTTGTCTCGCTAACATGCGCGGGTTTGACATACAGCCAGGAGTGGTCTAAAATGAAGGTTTCGAGGCTAAGCTTGTTTCAAAAAGCGTTTTGGGGACCTTTCTATTGTCTGATGCTGGTAACATTAAGTGGGTCGCACACAGAAGATCAGAATACATTCAGTGACATCTCGGATAGAACTTCATTACGTTTTATAGAAACCACTAACCACTATCTTAGGATACAGCAAATTTTACAGACTGACTACGTTTATGACGCCATTCAGTGCGCACTGAATTGCCTCGTCAAAACACCGTGTATTTCATTCAACTTTCGACTGAAAGCAGACTTAAAAGGAAAACATTTGTGCGAGTTGCTGGCCTCGGACAAGTTTAAACACGCCATATACTTACAACCCGATGCAGAATTTCATCACTACAGTATTTGGGTAAGCTGTTTTTTTTAATTACATATATTACTAATCTTCTGTTATGCTTTTAGGAACAGTTATACTTTTCTATGACTTTTTAGTAACTGGTAAACAAATTTGAAGGTTGATTTTTGATATTAGAAATATATTTACCTGTATATTGCGGCATATGCTTCTTTAATCTATTTTTTTTATTTGTAGACGAAAAATCTAGTCGACACGACTCAACACTAGAGGAACAGGCATGATAAGTTCGAGTCTAATTAGTGATAGATTATTTTTTTAGCACCTGCCTGGTCTTGAATATTCTCCGGATAAATATCGAGCCTTTTAAGAAAAGTCAACATTCATATTTTTCATCCGGGTATACACGTCGAGCTAAATGGATGGTTAGACGGACAAAATATTTACCAGTTACATAGCAACGAGTAACGTCCGTGTGTGGTATCAGGCAAATCATCGAATAATTAGGGATTTTGTATTCGACTGTTTTATTCTCCTTGTATTTTAAGATTCTTTTTGTCTTTGTCGGATATAACTTCCATCCACGAACATATCAATTAGCATTGGGCATTCGATCCTAGCAGTATGCAGGACGCGTGTCACATATCAACCTAGTAAATGACCCAGTCTCTCGTAGCTCAGTTGGTTAGAGCGCCCAACCGGTATTTGGGAGGCCATGGGTTTGATTCCCTTCGGAGACTCAGAATTTTTTCTTTGTCCCATGCTCGTGTCATTATTGAAAAAATTCATCTTCAGTATTCGCTTTGTTCTAAACCAGTCAAACCAAGACACTACCACTCATATTGTGCGTGCTCTCCTGACCTTATATGGTCAAATTATGGCGTCAGAGTTGAATAACAACCATGTGTAAAATTAACATTTTGGCGCGGGTTTATGACTGCACGATGCTGCGAGTTCTCGCGTCCGGGGGAGGTAACTCAGGTGAATTATTATCATCATCGTCATCGCTATTATTATCATTATATTATTCTCATTATTAAACATTTTGACTCACTAATTTGTTTTCATTGACGTTACAGATTCGTGAAATCAGCAAAGTGTGCGACGATAACATAAAAATAGATATTCATAAGTTGCAAAGGAGACGTTCACAAAATCCGGTTAACCCTTTAAGTCCCAAGAGTGACCAACATCAAACTTCTCCTTACAATATCAATACTTCATCAAGAGAAAAGGTTATGAGAATTAATAAAATGATCATCAAAGGGAAATTGCTTTGATCTTTTAACAAATTCTCCCAACTCATAGTATAAGAAAATGTATTTAGATCAGACAGGAGAATTTGTATGTTGATATTGGGGCTTAAAGGGTTAAGGAGATACATGATACATGAATAAACGAAAGAAATTGAAATGACTGCAGTCATCTTTAGTTTTAATTTAAGCGCTGACTGATAAAATATCTGATATTGATATTGACACTTTTTAAGCTTATTATTATTATTATTATTATTATTATTATCATTATCATTATCATTATCATTATCATTATCATTATCATTATCATTATTATTATTATTATTATTATTATTATTATTATTGATTTAAATACTTTTGTTTTGAGTTCGCTAAGTACTTTGTATCTGGATGCAGAACAACCTAAGTGGACTAATCAGACAGATTAAATGAAGGTTTTTTAAATATACAATCAGTTGCAACCAGCTACTAATTAGTCACTTCCTTTGTTAAGACCCAAAAGGGAAAAAAGCCAGAACCAGTCAGGCAAACACTTGTTAAGGTTATTTGCCTTTTTATCAATTAGAGCCCTTGTGAATACGGAGTGTGCCAGCATGGTTCCACGTGCCTTCCACTGTACGAGACCCATGGTTTTCTGTGCCACTGTGTTCCTGGATACACCGGAATTTACTGCGAACACAAAGGTACGTAGTATATGTATGACCGTCTTTTGCTATGATCTTTAAAGGCCTGTTAATACGAGCAACATTTTTGTTAAACTTGTTTTGCAACATTGTTGCATTGCAAGTTGAACGAGTTGTTGCCCGTATTACTATCACGTGCTCAACTTGTCTTGCAACAAACACACTGACATTTGTTGCGAGACAAGTTTAGCACGCGGTAGTAATACCGGCAACAACTCGTTCGACTTGCAATGCAACAATGTTGCGAGACAAGTTTAACAAAAATGTTGCTCATATTACCGGGCCTTAACTCTTTACTGTTTTACTCATAAAAAGATTTTCCCACCATATGCAATTAAAACTTCACTGAAGCTTTCGGCTCTCCGGCTACAGCTTTCGATGGAAAGCTTGAAGATTTTATTTATTCTATTGGTATAGTCAGAGAACGTTTTTATAAATTCGTGAAACATGTTTATTCTGGTTACGGATCATCAATTTTTCAAGGATCGCCTAGAAAACAGAAAACACCAAAAATAAATGACTTGTTTGAACCGGTAGGAGTGTACTCGGCACCCACCTACTCCCTGCCACTCACTCGCTCCTGTGCATCATTGAATCAGAAGTATGTAGGTCTGGATAGATAAAAACAAAATTCCTAAAAGGCTAGAAAAGGTATCCAGGATGGAAATAGATAACTAGTGTAAAGTAATGGAGAAAATAGAATTAGCCGTAGGGGTGAATCTCACAGGGTATTGCTATCCTTACGGTTAGCTTTTTTTTCTTTCACGGGAAGCTGTACTATGGAAAAAAAGAATGGCAAATTTAAGATTAAAACGTATGTAATTTGGATAGAGCTAGGACAAGTTTGGAGTTGAGTGACTCTACACAATGAATGCTGACTGTAGGTCAGATGTCTTTGAATTGATATGTGATATGTGCCAGTTAAATCGTGTCATCTTTGTTATTATTTCTAGGTTTTTTTGGTTTAACTCCTTCACTTTCAGAGTGAAACATTGTGTCTATCGATTGTCATTAAAGCACATGGCACTAACGTTACGGATGAAACCCCCTTCAAAGCTGTTGAGCGGTAGTACTTTCATATGTGAGGTGGCTCTCCCTTTGAAATTATGTGAAACCCATATGTGTGACCATCAAATGAAAGCTAATAGCTGCTAAATCTCGAAGAATATCACCTTATACTAAGGTGCTAATTATAGTGTACGAAGTTTTAACTGTAGTGTATGGCCATTTAGATAAAGCCTTTTACACATTGTCTGTTGCATTACTTTATTTTAGTTCCAGTGTGGCTGAAAGTGAATACCCAGGAAGTCTGTTTTGGAGCGCGGGACAATTTATACGGTCCGTTTACAATGAAGAAAAGCGGAAGCATCGTGTCTTTTAAACTCGTCCATTTAAGAGGGCAAATCTCGTGTCGCACTGTAGACTCTCGTTACAGTTACTGGGCCTGCGATAAAGGAGACATTCTTCAAACATTTATCACCAACGCTAGCAATGCTGTCGTTTTACCCCCTTTGTCTGATATACCGAACTATCAAATTTCTGGAATGCGTTCTGATTCGTCCGAGCTGACATTTAACAACCTCACTGTACCCCTGAAAGTAGCACCTGGTCAAGAGTTCAGGGTGTGGTACAGAGAAGATCTTAAAGATGTTTCTGAATCCGATAACGGAGGAAAGACTTGCATGGATATATACTCATTGTATGTTTAAAACAAAATGTTTTGACTTATGAGACAAAATATTTCTTGTAAGTATTATACGTAGAAGAAAGTTTATTACAAATGCCTTTTTTCATACTCAGTGTAGATATTATTCAGAAACGTGGCAAACCATTTCAATAGCATTCAATTCATTATTATATGGCTGCATGCGCAAGCGGGCAAGATGGGGGCAAATCGCGTGTTCTGATTGGCTTCCCGAGCTGGCAAGAAGGGCCTATCATGCCCGCCCGGGATTTCAGGCGTCGGTCCCGCAAGAAAAAGATCGCGCGAACATGGGCACCCGAGGGCAAACGCGGAGGAGGACGGCCGAAAGAGAGAGGGAACATCTTCGATTTAGGACATGCATATTGGGAGGCAGAGGTTCCAACCAAAGACAGGGTAGCTTGAAGGCGAAGGATCACTGGACCCATTCTCCACGAGGAGAGAAAAGATGGATGACTTAGCGTTATAGGCAATGTTTGTCTACATGCATTCCTGTTCCTGTATTATAATTGAGAAAAAAATCTATAAAAATCAGTTACATGCAACTATCTACTTTAAAAATATATCGTCTCTTTGAAAAATATTTAGCACCATTCTCTTTTCCCTTTCGTTTTTCTCTCCATTTCGCCCAACGCACTCGCACCTTAAACGTACCGTTTTGGATTCTATTTCGGGACAGAAAAAGAAAATTTCAGTCTCAAGAAGGAAGCCAAAAAGTAAACGGCGCTCAAGCGTTGTTACAATTCGATGAATTTTTTCTTTTTTATTGGCACGCGATCAGCAAAATAACTGCTTCCAAATAAGGGTCTGCTCGTGCGCATAAGCGCCTGGCTGTGATTTTGCTGCTAATAATACACATGCAAAAATTTCAGCAAGCACATTGGCTGAGAGCACGTCAATTAATCCCAAACAGTGCAGAAAGTTGAAATTGAGTGCAAAAAGATGAAATTGAGTACAGAAAGTTGAAATTAAGTTGATTGACAGGAAAGCCGCGAAAGCGCGCCAAACAAAATGGCGGCCGCTGTCAGAGGGTTTGGAGAGAACAAAAACATCAATTAATGCAAAGTTAGACCGTTTTAAAGAAAATTATCAGTGTATAAACTAATATACTAGCAACTGGACGTTTGTGCAGCACAAAAGAGGCTCTACGAAACTACTGAAGGCTAGCAATCGAGGATTTTCTTTCGGGACAGCTCGTAAAGAAGGAAGATTACAAGCCTGAATTGAAGTCGCACATTTCAGCCCATTCCCATGTAACTGAATTAGGATAAAAGCACCTGATAATGAATGACAGAGAGCTTTAAAATTCCGTAGCAGTATTTGGATTTAGAAAGGGTGGCAACTCCGTAACAACGATTCGGAAAGGTAAGCGACCGAACACATCTTATTTGTCATCCACTTGCAGAGAAATTTTTGTATGTGTATTAGTATAGGTAATCACATGATTTCGAGTGCAATTTGGGATAAATCAGCACGAGTAAATTTTTCAAAGGCTAACCAAATTGCACGAGCCCGTAGGGCGAGTGCAATTTGTAGTCTTGGAAAAATTTACGAGTGCTGATTTATCCCAAATTGCACGAGAAAAATCATGTGATTACTTGTTAATAATACACATACAAAAATTTCTCTGCAAGTGGATGACAAACAAGAGACCACAAGCTGTGTTCGGTCGCTACCCTTTCCGAATCGTTGTTAAAACATTACGGAGTTGCCAAGCTTTGTAAATCCAAATACTGCTACGGAATTTTAAAGCTCTCTGTCATGCATTATCAGGTACTTTTATCCTCATTTACTTACATGGGAATAAGCTGAAATGTGCGACTTCAATTCAGGCTTGTAGTCTTCCTTCCTTACGAGCTGTCGTGAAAGAAAATCCTCGATTGCTAGCCTTCAGTAGTTTCGTAGAGCCTCTTTTGTGCTGCACAAACGTCCAGTTGCTAGTACATTAGTTTTTACACTGATAATTTTCGTTAAGTCGGTCTAACTTTGCATTAATTGATGTTTTTGTTCTCTCCAAACTCTCCGACAGCGGCCGCCATTTTGTTTGGCGCGCTTTCGCGGCTTTCCTGTCAATCAACTTAATTTCAACTTTCTGTACTCAATTTCATCTTTTTGCACTCAATTTCAACTTTCTGCACTGTTTGGGATTAATTGACGTGCTCTCAGCCAATGAGCTTGCTGAAATTTTTGCATGTGTATTATTATTAACAAGTAATCACATGATTTTTCTCGTGCAACTTGGGATAAATCAACACTCGTAAATTTTTCAAAGACTACAAATTGCACTCGCCCTACGGGCTTGTGCAATTTGGTTAGCCTTTGAAAAATTTACTCGTGCTGATTTATCCCAAATTGCATTCGAAATCATGTGATTACCTATACAAATAATATTCCGCTTTTGCGTAGTTGTGTTCGCTTCCGAGAAAAATGGCAGCTCGTTTGCCAGAGTTATCAGAAAATTATTTGAAATTTCTTATCTAGGAATGTTCTCCTCGCGGTGTTAGGAAAGGTACCAGCCTGCAGACGCAATGTCTGACATTGACAATGTGTGACAGATTGTACATTGCAGACCGGAAACTGCAGACTGAAAGTCTATATTTTTTAAGATTACTATTATTGAGAGCTACATGTAGCCATAAGATAACAGGCTAAGAAGGAGTATTTAGGCTAACCGGAGTCCTATTCAGGCTTACAATGTAACAGAGTGGAAGTCTGCAGTTGTCAGACAGCCTTGCAGACGCGACCAAATGGAACGAAATGAGAGGAGATGGTTTGGCTTTTCTAAAGAAATAAGCAGGGCTAATTTCAAATTATATATCGGTCTGAAATGGCTATTTACATTTGTAGTTAACGAGTCAATAATAACTGTGTATGTTGATTCCCACAGTATTTTGCTTTGATAAAAAGTTTGCGAAAGTGAAACTGAATGAAGCTGAAATGTGTAGTTAGGTCGCCGCCTGCACACGGCACAATATCAAAGAATCTCATTTTCTTGAATGGTGATAAGCAGTGTTCGGATTTTGGAGAAAAGTAGCAGAAAGGCAAGCTGTTTGAAAGAACAAATCGAGTCTGTAAACCAGCGACTTGCAGTTAACCGCAATGGCGTGAAAAATTATCAGTGCAAATAATGCACAAACAACGATCGACAAACTACGGTCATAAAACTATAACTTGATTTTGTCAATAGAGAGAATGAATAGTCGTCTTTTGGAGAACTTCAAGGCCTTTAATTCCGTTACTAATCTAGCTTTTAAAAGGATAAATCGCGTATAAACCGGTGACTTGCAGTTTATTGCAACGGCTCGAAAATCAGTGCGAATCGACGAACGGCTACGGCCGTAAAACTGGTATAATTTGATTTTGTCAATAAAGAGAATCAATACTCGCCTTTTGGAGAACTTCAACGCCTTTTATTCTACTGCTTATTTGCCCTTTACATTTACAACGGTTGCTGAGCAACTACCTCAATTTTGGAGAGCAAAACTTTCGAGGGCTCGTTCGTCTCGCCGCCAAATCAAACTGACGAAAGCGTTACTGTTGCCCGTGGGCAGATATAGGAGAATCTTGCCCGCGCTAAGAACCAATCAGATCAATGCTGGATTCGCTACCGTGCCCTCTTGGAAAAAAATTATTTTCACAGTACAATAGACATCTTCAACATCACCGTCGTGGTTGCTGAATAAAGCTATCTAGTACATGTTTAATCCTTTACATGTATTAATCTTGGAAATAAAATCCTTTCGTCTTATTTACAGCTTTATGCTTCATTTAGCCACTGGGCTTTTAAGAAGAATTGGCCATGTTCTAAACGAACAGGGGACTGGGTACGAATATTTAAAATCGATTGAATTGCAGCTGAATTGACAGCTGTCCCTCCAATCCATACAATGCTCTCTTATTTTAGCGATTTTTAAAAGTGTACCATGCCTTTGCGTTTTAACCAATAACTCTCAAATTTGGGAAACTTACTAATGTTTGGATGCTCTTTTAGATGACAGGCTTCATTTTTCAATTCAATCGAATTTAAAAAGTCCGTACCCAGTCCCCTGCTCGTTTAGAACATGGCCAATTGACTTTGTCTGGATACAGATCTTGCTGCAGATAACAAACCTATTCATGTTTCCTATTCATGATCTCTCATACAGAGGCCTATTTATATTTCACAGAACTGTAGGTCTATTTATAAGTCAGTTCCTTTAACCTGTTAACCAACGTCTGCTATCATAGAGGCTGAGTTCTTCATGTCGGCGATCACCACAGACTTGCGGACTGAATTAGCTTCTCGGACACTTAACTCATTATCTGTCCCTAATGTGGCAGTTCGCTCAATGTCACGTGACCTTGATAACGATATGCACCGCATGACCGCCACAAATGCTCGTCTGTAATCAGACCTGCGCAGTGTGTAGATGATGACGTTTACAACCGAGTTCAAATGCAGAATCCACACGACCGACGTATTCACTATTGGCGGCGTGTTTATTGGAGAAAGTGCCATAAGTCCACGAGTGATAAGAAATGGAATCCACAGGACAAGAAATACAAAAATGACCACTAATATGGCGACAGTAGCTTTGCCTTCGAGGCCTGCAAGAAATGAGAGAATTAGTTACTGTATGGAATTGCATGAGATAAGAGAATTTTGAAAACTTGCACTTTGCAATTTTTAGTCCATGTTTTATATAGAGCGGAGCAAAACTAGTGTGATCAAGACATTGGGTGATATTGGGTTATGTGTAGAAAACTATCGGATTAAGACTATCGGAAGCCCTCGGGTGATCTTCGCCAATCTTCGAAAGACTTCTGTTTATCCTCAGCAGTCTTCGTGTCTTATTGGGAAATCTTCGGCTCAACATTGGAATCTTAGATAAATCCGCAATTAATCTTCGGAAAATGCTTCTTGCCTAAACCAACATGATAAAAGTTAAATATTTTCTAACTTTGCTCTCTATAAAGTGTCAGTGCCATGGCAAAAATAAACAGGTAACACGAACAAATGTACAAAATATACAAGGAAAAATTACATGACAAACAATCTAATAGTCTGGTATTGAAAGTGGCAGTTGCAACGAAACGCTAATTCAAAAATTTTTAAAAAGAGATGCCAAGCCATGATACAATTGCATCGATCTCCCAACCAGCCACTTTTGCATTTTTGCGCCATACAAGTTTGCATGTTAGCTTCATACCACGTGGCGCCTCAAGTTGTATTCGTTTTTTCATCTTCCCTCTTTTCTCCTGCAAATGTCACGTAGGATGTTCACACGCATGATTGAATTTATTAACACACCATGACACGAGATGTTTTTGCGACCAGCTTGCGATAAATGTCATAAATTAAACGAATGATCGTGAAATAGAAATGGAAACAAGCACGTTTGTGCAGCAGCCTTAGTGGGTTCAGAGCTGCAACGATAATGTCACTCCTAGCCACATTTTAAATACATTATCATAATTAGTGAACTGTGAACAACTGACTCGCGACAACAACGAAAACAAAAGGTTTATTTTGGTCACATTTCCTTATTTGTTTTCATCACTGACCATCACTGACCCATCAACGCTCGTTTTCCACATCAATATAGAGATCAACTGACTCGTCTTCACACTCTATAAACTTGGTAGCAAATGAAAACTCAACACAGTCATGCAATTTCAATTGGTCATGGACATGTTGACAATTATAAAAACACTCATACGTGATGTTCATCAGACAAAGTATAAAGATTAATTTATTTATGAATAATGTCTGTAATAAAATTAAGTCATTAAGATCTGTACTAACCTGGGAAAATGCTCTTTTTTCTTTGCGTTCGGTTAACACCAAATCTTTCGATGTCAATTCTCTTTTTCTGTCTCAAGGCTATGATCATGACTCGCAAACTCATGATCAGGAGAATAAAGAACGGCAAAATAATGGTCATAAACAAAGCAAAAACACTAAGCCACAACGGTGTTCCTTCCCAGGCCACGCCACAGTCCAAACTTTGTGTAGAAAACTCAATATTGCCCAGAAAGGCGAACAGTACAACGAACAGAATGCTCTGAAACCACGCATAACCAATCATATATGCGATCGTTCGTGCCGTTACGCGGCTTATGTACCTCAAGGGATCACTGATAGCAATGTGTCTTTCAATAGCGAGCATGACTAGTGTTACGGTGGAAGAAATATAGAACGGATATGATAAGATCCCGCCAACTTTGCAAAGCAGCCCATCGTCCGCGATGATGCTGAGATCCAGCACAGTGGCCAGATGGTATGGCATGAGCAGGGAAGCTGTGAGGAAGTCACTTATCGCTAGATTCAAGATCAAGTAACTGTTTACAGCGCGGCGAAGTCGTTTGAATCGAAAGATGGCGATTATAACAAGCAAGTTTCCGCAAACTCCAAAGATAATTATGACTCCAAGCGTCGTGGCTAAAAATGATTTCTCTGCCGTGGTCCACCAGTGAAAAGTTGATTGTGACGCCATGTTGATTGCAAATTTACGAACGACTCTGATTTCTTGAGGATGCCACTTTAGAAGATATTTTATTTTGCCAGTACGCTCACTGAAATAACAAGGAAAAATACTAATACAGGAAAATGAGCACCGAAGATATCCCAATGTATTTTTTTTTATCCCAATGATGCTTTCATTTGTTATCTACAGTATCGAAGTCAATAACAAGAGAGTATCTATTTCAACCAATTGCAAGCATGAATGGCATTCAACGATTTAGTTCACAAAATCATTCCTCTAAGGGAATCATTAGCTTGTGTTATCCTCTTTCATTGGAAAAGGAATCTAGACTTGAAGAGAAGTCAATAAATGAATTTTGTCGCCAAGTTTCGTCAACAAACAAAAGATATGATCTTAATTTGTTTTCCTTAGTCAAGTGGCTACTGCCTGTTATCGATATTTTGCTAGTTTAGCCGTGAGAATATCAAATGACTTTAAAGTTTATTATGTTTGTAACAGTTAGACGAGATTGATAAGAAGCATTGCTGTAAACATTGAAGTTACTACGAGCCACAAGCCAAAGTACTTCCGCCTCGACAGTGAATCTCGGAGTCGTTAACAGTTAACATTTGAAACTGCCGTTTGCCTGACAACTTGAAGATGAACTAAGCAGACTTGAGGTTACCCTCTATAAGAACAACGCTTTGTGTACGTGTACCTTGCTAATTGAAAATGTGACTAAGTTAAGCCTAAATGTTGATTCAATGCCAATCAGTCACCGCCGCCGTTCATGTATATTCAAGTTTAGCTTCGCCAGCATTCGACTAGTACTGGTGCTAGTTAACGTCGTGTAGAACTGACTAACACCAGCTGTAACATTTTACAAGTTAATACGCCACTTACCAGACGTGTATTTGATCGCTCACAAGACAGTATGCTCCCGTTCTGGATATGAAATCACGGTTTAGCCACAAAGTCGTTGTAAATGAACGCCAAACAATAACATGTTGAAAATTAATTCAATCTGATCAACTCTGTTGTTTTGACTATTTATACCTGAGGGGCATGAAATAAACTGCTTATTTAATTAGAATGTATAATGACGTTCCCAACAGTTAATCACGTCATAGCTCGTTAAAGGAAACGTGATAAAAAAGTTCTTCCTGTGTACGTTTGTGGGCCAATAGCAAGTTTAGATAGAAGCCCAAAACAGGAACGTCGATAAATAAGGATTTTGTTGCGGCTTTAAATGAAAATAAAACTTTTCTTTTCAAAAACAATCTTTAGAAAATGAGTCGATAATAGTGTTATTATTCGATACGAGAGCACACCGCCCATTGGGTGTATAAATACTGATAACAATTCAAATACCATTCTCAGCAGGATGAAGCACAGCGAAACGTTTAAGCATATTAAATCCGGGTGACAAATGATGACCCTTTGTATCACGTACGGCTTATAGACCGGCCTTGCTTTATTAATTGAAGACCTGAGCAGGCAACAATTCAAATAAATGAATAGTTAAGTTTCCTATAAGTGAAAGGGGTGAATTAAATTCGAAAAACACATCTAGCCGAGCTGAATACAGTTTACGGAAACAACATATGAGCTGTGTCCCACTGAATAGTCCAAATTTAGCAAATTTATTCACGGATCTCAGCAAGATAATGGCTTTCCTATGAACACATTTCCATTTCTTTAAGTTCAGACAGACATGAAAAAAAAAGAAGCATGAGAAACAAAAGATTGAAAAAAAAAATTGCCGAAATGGCATTAAGTTTAATTATGCCCTGCGGATGGCTTGGATGGAAAAGGATTGCAACCGGCTTGAAAAAGTTTTAAGGCTAAACGCTTCAGATTGTTTCCACGCGTCTTCCAAAAATTGTTATTTAAAGCCGTTGTTTGATTTCTCTCCGCAAAGAAAGGTTGTATCTTCCTTTAGATGTCCAAAGATAATGTTTTTCGTGGGTTAAGTTGCCAACCACTAATTTCAGAATAGTTTAGACCAAAAATCCACAAAAATCCCCGTGGCGTAGCTTCTTTAATTATCCTGTTTTATAACTATAATTTGAAAAAACGTCTGATTTACAGCACGGTTGGATAGTGAGGAACACTGTGGTTTTATTTATATCTGACCAGTGTGACCTCGACCTTAAAAGTTTCTAGAACAGTCAAGTGCTATCAAACATAGCGAGCGTGGGTAGTCACATCACAATTTATTTCGGTTTACATCAGTTGTACACCAAAAGGCAAAATTGAAAATGAACAACGTTTAAGAAAAATAAGAGTACTTTATAAGAGTCCACCAATTGGTCTACAGCCTTATTTCACGAGCGGCCATATTCAGTAAGCGGAAGACTAAGACAAGCACGACTTCCGCGACAAACAAATATTGGACTCGATTTTCAGCTCGTGAGAAATCAATCTTTTTTTATGATGCCAAGACAACGGCAAAACACTGATCTACGAGACGCTGACAAATCATTTTATTTGTGATAAAAGAGTTAGATTATTTCCAGTTTTATCAAGACCATTAAGCTTAGCTCTTACATGTATTTACCGAAGAATTGGAGACGATGGTGCATGACTGTTTACATGAAGTGTCTCTTGGGGGAGAAAGATACGTGCCTTTTTACATGAAGCGTTCAGTGAGCGTAGGAGAGACATCTTGTTTTGTCAAAACCTTTTTCTGCGGATAGAGTGAGTGTCAAAAGAGTATCAAGACTTTAATTTTTCTTATTTCCGTTTTTAACTACCAGCTCTTACAGTTACATAATGGGAAGTTAGCGACTAACGTCTGACCTTTACCATAAGGTGCTTGTTGTTGTCTTTTTTACCAATGTACGCTGTAATTCGCCTGAGATTATTTCTAGGCAAATTCTTGCAGGTGACTTCTCGACTAATCAAAAAATAATGAGATAACAAGAGTTTTTATATTTCAACTTTAGAAATCAAGTAAAAGTAGCTTGAAAGTACCCAATCTGTTATCAGACAATTTTCCAAACCAAGCGATGTAATAGACCTTTTTCGCTTGGGCGTTTTGTTGCCCCGTTACAGACCATGTGATGATACTCTTGAGAATTCTTGCTTTCAAATTTTCAAATAGTCGCGTGTATATGAATGAATAAATTCTATGTGGATAAAAGAAAAATTCTCTATAGAGAATATCACGTGGTCTGTAATGGGAAAACAAACCGCCCAAGCGAAAAAGGTCTCTTTTTTTATTTTTATTATTATTTTTATTAATGAACATTTATTGCAGCGAAAAAGGTCTCTTATAAGTGGTATACTTAAAGACAAGTTGACAGCCATGAAAGTTGGCACGTAGGGTTAATTTAGTTATTAAAGCAAGAACAACAACATCATGATAACAGCTTTGCAAATAATTATTTTGGACTTGAAGGTTTTAATGGCGGCGTTGAATATCGTTGGCTCGCTCGCCTGAATTTCGCCTCAAAAAACTGTGACCTACCCTGTTTACATTAAGGTAGCATGGTAAGTTAGATAAGAGTTAAAAATCCCTAAGGCTTGTTTTTTCTTTTTATTTTCGCGGAGTTCAGAAATTGTGAAATTGGGGTCAAATGAATTGAAAAAATTATTCAGGGGTGAAAGTTTCGCTCTACGAAATGAGAAAAGAATATACTTATTAGAGAACAAATAGAGTTTTAATGTCAGTAGTACGTGTAATAACAGAAAACAACAACAAAAAAATTATTGGCTTTTTAGAGCTACTGTCACAATTTTATATCTGAATGGCAGGCATGTAAGAAATGTCTTCTATATTTCCTATATGTGGATCAATTTTCTTGAACCATTAGCGAAAAAATAAAACCGACGCGAAATAAAAAAAGACATTAGGGTAAAATCACCACAGATAAACTTTAAAACGAGGGATGTATTGGTTGTATGAGATGCACGTGCATGAAAGTACATCGAACTCTTAAAATATAATTTTTTTGCAATCATTTGGTTGATTTGCACTGATGAGCGCCGTACTCGACACGTCAGCTGTTGAAAATCTCGCAAGACAAACTGCACCCAAGCAAGATGTTAAGACCGGAAACGGTGAGCTGCAGCTAGGAGAGTATTGAAAGGATCGAATTCTTTTTTGAAAACTCCACTGAGAACAAAAACACATCCAATACAAAAAGTGAATTTCAGTACTCAGTATTTGAGGTTGTGGCAGAGATTAGATCACTGACCGGTGAATAATTTTCGACGACTGCACGATTGATACTCTTTGCATTTCTTTAGGCGTAGTTCTGATTTTGACTGACTGCCTCCCAAAAGAGATAATTTTTGTCAGTTTGTGAATTAGTTTTATTTCGAAATACAGCGGTTGGCAGGAACAAACATCATAAGGTTTTTCCAAAACCACTTGTCCATGCTGTAGCCAGCGCCAGTGAATAAGAGAGTAGAAATTAAAAAAACTGTTCTTTTTGTTTCGTTTGTAATGTTCCTACAAAAATGTACAAAGCCAAGCATAATTAATCATTTTCATCCTAAGATTAGAACTAATATCTCCCAACTTCTACCAAGAAATATAGTCTTATTAAGTATTTTTAATCTTAGTTAGGACCTTTCTGAAAACCACTGTATAGTGAATGAAGGCTTCCTAATAAAAGATTATTATTATTTTATAGAAACTGTAAAAACGCAAGCAAATTCTCAGATTAATTAGCCACTTACCTATGGAGCATTGACGGGAAAGAACTTTAACGCAGCATTTACGAGCCAGACAGATCTATTCCTTTGTAGCCGTCATCGCTTAAACCTTTCATTCCTTACATTTTCATTCGGTGATCATCATTTTCTCTCTTCGTTTTTCAATTAAGAATATAATCTTGAAGATCCTAAATTTCTAAGACGTACTGCGTCAATTTCCGACCTTTCTGTCTGTTCGCTAAGCAATGTGTGATTTCATTTGTCGATTAGTTGATAATACCACCATTTGAAAGCATCCCTACTTTAATTATATTTCATTAAGCTGGCGGCAAAGAGTCGTGAAAAGCCCTCCAAAACGTCTAAGGAAAAATCATTTGAGTTTCATCTCTTTTGCCGCTTTCCTTGGACTTATGTCAGGTCCGGTCGCCATGCATTAAGATCATTAACTCACTGCAGAGCATAAGTATATATAATATGTCCGGCTTGCTGCTAGTGGCGGTTAATGAAAGCGAGAGTTCCATTAGGCGTGTGGATTAAGCGAAAGACATAAGGAGTAACTTTGGTATAATTGCGCGCAAGGTTTGTATAGAAATAAATCGCGCAACAGTTCTCTGGTGTTAGCTTTCAAGTGATTATCTTTTCGAGATTTGTCGCATCCTAAATGAACACATGTTAATTATATATAAAAAATGTCTCGTGTCAAGAAACTGCCAAGGCATTTCTCGATTGAATTTGCTGGACTATACTTTATTTCACCCTACAATTATGAATATTCGATTCGTTTTAGACAAAAACGACTGCATGCATGCACTGATCGTATCAAGAATATGCCCAAACACTTCTCTATTTAATTTGCTGAACTGTATAGAATTTTCATTGCTCAATAATGAATATTGGATCCGTTTTAGACAAAAACGTCTACGTGCACTGATCGTACACAAGAAACTGCCAAAGCACTTCTCGATTTAATTTGCTTGGCTATACATGTATAGAATTTTTTTATCCTACAATAATAAATATTCAATTTTCAAAACTAACGAATGTCGCCTTCTTTGGGGAGTTGTTAATTTTAAAAAGTGTTAATGTTGTTGCACTTTGCTTAGAGATAGCTAGGCATGCCACGTCACAGAAACAGAGGAAACAAATGTTTTAAATAAACCCAACGTGGTTAAAAATCCCAACTGGAAGAGTCGAGGTAGACCAGTTGATTATGTATACTATGTGACCGAGGATTTGGACCCCGAACTTCCGGATTACAACACCAAACCCTTAACCACTCCACCACACTGCCTCCTAAAAATAAAAGCAGGCAGTCGATTTACAAAGAGGAATCGAGTGAGAGCATTCAAAAGTTTTTTAATGGTGTCTCTTCTAGGCAGCAGAGAGACAATCTCAACTGCTTGTCGGTTGCAACATAGTTTTAACCCGAATACAGTTATTTCTTTGAATGGTATTTATAGCATGTAATAATTTTATAATGACCAGCAAAAGTCAAAGGCCTTGGGTAAACTTTGAAATTAAGGCTGAGTACTTTTACTCCACCTTCTGTACACACGAGACTTAAAAATTTGTTTTTGTAAGCAGCAAATATTGCAGTTATTTTTTTTTTGTCCTACGTTTGGTGGCCACTTTAATAGTATATATTTTCTTACCTTTTAAAAATTTTGTAATGGCTTATTTTAAACGTTTCTGTACTCGAGAACAAATAACTTGTCAGAAAATATATTTGCAAACAGCAACCGTGTTCGCAGTTCATTTTGTTTTCCTGCTTTTAAAATGTCGGTTTCCGTCTGGTGGCCGCTTGTATTTTCTAACCGTCCTTTTTGAACGTTTTCCGGTTTTCATTAATGCCACTAGCATTTGGTATCTCAAATTGTAATGCCAACTTGAAAATATTCAAGTGTTTTGAAATAAATCCTGAATGCCTTATTTTCAAATACTTACCAAATGTGCATTGATTCTCAGAGTCATTAAAGAATTTTTTAAAAAGCTGCAGGCCTTCAACAACTCATTTCGCCGCTGTGAATTTTAATTTTTAAAGTGCACGTCGAGAGAAAGTAATCCTACAAATATCCGGCCTTTTATATGAATAAAGTAATACCTTAATTCTGTTAAGAGCACATCAAACTCATTTAATCTGCGCTAAGTGTTTTTGTCTCAACGGGGAATTACTTCTGTAGAAAGTCTCTTTTTGGTGACAAACACCAATTTCACAGCCTAGCAACCGAATTCAGAATTTCTCTCAGGCATTTAAATTGATAAAAGTTTCCTGTTGTCTCTGCAGTTTCACGACTAAAGAAACAGCTGTAGACGTAAGTAAATGACAAGGAACTTCTTCTCAGATTTCTACTTGTTTTTTCATTCACGCAGGAAAACAGACACTGGGACATTTTGATAAACTAAGTCTATTCAAGTTTCCCTAAGCGATGATCAATGAATCTCTTTCAGTTGAACTAAAAAGGTTTTTTCTTATTTCTGATCATGGCTGAGTACGCAGTACGCCTGAATGAGTAACCCTTGAGAATACCTTCAGCTGTTTGTAACAACAGCTCTGAATATGTGTATAAATATATATTTTCATCGTTAGTAAAAAAAGTATATAGACACTTTTAGATACACTTACCAATCGGCGTACAACACTCTTATGCAGGATCAACAAAACAGTCAGGTTTTCTATAAACGCAAAGTTAAAAGAAGAAGAAAAAAAAACCAATACAATGAAGTTCAGCGTTGCCTATCAGAAATAAGGACAAAATATGGACAGACGTGACCTCGTGTATAATCGATGTGACTTCCCACCAATGATGAACATCACATTAGTGCGTGGTTTGTAGTAAGTGAATTCATCGTCCTTATCTTTAAAATATTGTCTTTGGAACAAGCTAAGATCTATTCAAAACATTTTCGATATCGCAACTCTTAATCCAGAATTAATGACTTGCCCGCCCACATATTATCGAGAAAAAAATTGCCGGAGGGCTTCCTCTTACACAGAATTGAAAGTCGATTATGTGGCATGGTTCGCCATGGTTTTTAATAAATCTATTCCGAAATGATTTTGATCTTTTATTGCGCACTACTTTTAAAATTTCAAAAGTAATTATTAAAATTTAAAAAACTTTTTGTAGAAAATTGCAAAAAAAGGAAAAAAAGAATTTTATTCATACTTGATTTGCCACATGTGCTGCGAAGGCTTGCTTGAAATTGTCAACAAATTGAATTGTCCTCGATCCCAAGGTTTTTAATAAATTGTTTTCCATTCACAGTGAACAAGTAACGCAAATAGTATTTAAAATAGTCAGGCAGGAAAAAGAATTTTTTGACCTGATTCGTTTCATTTTGCCGTGCGCCTGTTCAGTTACTGATCACAGATGACGTCACACTGTTGTAAGAACAACAACAAAAAAACACGTGGCCCACGAGCCGCTAGGTTAGTGGATCGCTTGTGATTTTACCACATTTTGACGTCTTCTATGATCTGTAACTGAACAGACCAACGGCATAATGGAATGTATTTGTTAAATAGATTTTTTACATAAATTAGTTGCAATCTTAAATGCTATATTTTGTATTAAAACGGTAATATATTTTTTATTTGTAACTTTCATTTTTGTTAAGTGCCTGAAAACTAGCTGTGCTTCTACGTTAAATAAAGAACTTTTCTAATCACGATAAAACATTGCAACTCTTTCATTTTCAAAGTACAGAACGTTTTTGTTCCGGCTTTAATCACTTGACCGATAAATAAATCAAATTCAAACTAAGTCTATTGAAACTATTGTTAGTAGCTTCATCGTACAATATTTGTTCCTTATGTAAGACCTTGGTTAAACGAGGAAGAGAGTTGATGAGAGTTCAAACTCTTCCTCTCGTTTGGCCTGGACTGACTTCCATGCACTCTCATCGACTGTCATGCGCTCTCATCGAATTTAAACGTGCTCAAATTTTTCATGAGAGTCGATGAGGGTTTTCCCTCGTTTATATTCACTCTTGATTGACTCTCGACGACTCTCGTTCTTGCTTCGCCCGAGTTGACAACAGTCGATGAGAGTTGGCGAAAACTTTCATGGGAGTCAAGTCTTATCAACTCTAATCCTCGTTCGGCCTGGGCTAAACAGAAGCTGCATTGATCTGTCGATTAAAAACGGCGTAATGGAAGTAAGTTAATAAATTTTCCGACCATGAAATTTTGCTAGTTTTTTTAATGCTTTACTGAATAGACAAAACATAACATACAGTAAAGAAAAAAATTCTCTAGAAAACTACAATACATTTAAATAAATTAAAAATGTGAACAATATAAACTCAAAAGTAATAGAAAACAATGAATACTGGTCGCTATATATTAGATAATTACATTCATAATTAGCACATACAGGAACGTGACTACAATTACCATATTTCACTAGATGGAGACATTGGTAGCGGCAAAAATTGCTGGAATAAAATTTTTCGCGATAAAATAATTCCATTCCTCATTAAAAGACTTGAAAATTTTGTGGTCTTAATTGCAATGTACCGTTCTGTCATTACGTTTTCTCGAAATTTAACTAGTTTAATAGTTGGCTGATTTTTTGGGGGATTGGTTGAGGAGTCCTTGATTTTTTTTACTTTAAAAAACACCGAAAAACATAGATTCGATTCGTGTAATGAGCAAAGAGGTTTTGGATTGCTTAAAACGCGAACGAGATATTCGCGTCCTTCATTTCCTTGTGTTACTAACCCAATATAGTAATACGGTAGATGTTGGCCTTTTCAGGGACTCGCTAAAAGAGCTCAGTCGTATTAATAATTATGGGTTAGAGACTGTTGTGAGTGTTTTGTTTACAAATACACGCACGCGCTGGTCGCACAATGAACGAGAAATTTTCAATAGTGCACGAGGCGTAGCCGAGTGCAGTATTGAAAATTTCGAGTTCATTGTGCTGCCAGGCAAGTGCGTGTATTTGTAAACAAAACACGAACTAACAGCCTCTAACCCTTTTAATATACAATCTGAGTACACTGCACGCAATACAAAATTTCGCGAACTTTGAACAAGAATTTTTCATAAATAGACTAAGAATTCAGTTGTAACTAAGTAGCACAAAATTATACTGGCGTAGTTTAAGAATATAGAAATCACAAAAAGCCATAGATTAATTAAATATAAGTGAGGCTTAGAATCATTCATATTTGTTCTTCCACTATTTCTGCAAATCTGTCAGCTGAAGCCATTGTCAATAATGCACGATTTTTATGCGTTATTGTCAATAACGCACTGTCGGAGTTTGCTGACAGGTAAAGTAAAATCACGTGCTCGATTTTAACCAATTGCGCGCGTGGATTTTGGACAGTGAACGAAGATTGTATATTAAAGTCACATACCGTTATGCGTGCGTTTCCAACTTTCGAGTGTGCACTGCTTCCGAAATTCCAAGTTGTTTATTTTACTGGCAAACCATAAAAATTCGTGGAATTTTGCTTTTTTGCACTCGGGTGCAAGTGGCGAGGTCTTTGCGGGATCAGTAATCAGTAGCTATATTGACCAAACAGCGCTCGCAGCATCTTGGTTTGGGTTTACGATAGGAATTTATTTATTTTGTAACGATAATGATATAAATAAAGTTTTAAATTTCGATCCATACAATGTCGGGCTATCTTGATCAGTTTCGCAATTTAAATGTTTAGAACTTGCGAAATTGCCATCACTTGCGATAAATATGTACTCCAAATTCACGCTCTTGCACTTCAATATGGCTCTCAGTTTCTCGTATATTGTGAGTAACACTTATTGTTTGGCCATGGGATAATCAACGGTTTAGTTTTTAAAGTTCTGATCGACGATTTTCTGCTTGGCATTAAACTATGCATTAGAATGATCGCGTAAATCGGCGATTTTAGAGTGATTTATATATTGGCCCAGTGGTTTATTAGTATTAGTAGTATTCGCAATTAACGTTTCGGGCAGCTATAGAGATTCGATTATAGGTTATTGCCGATTTAATCGCCTAGGTTCATGCTGTAATTTCATTTTATTTGCGCCTTGTAAGAAAAACTTTCTGCTATCTGCCAGAGGCACTTTGTTGCTGCCTCCTCTGAGTAAAATCCGTTCACGCCGGAGAGATAAAAGATAAATATACGAAAAGAAGAAATTAAACGTACTTATATTCAAACAGGAAATACCGCCCTGGTTTCACACGCTTTATATCAAAGGCTCTTTAACACATGACTTCCACTGATTTCATACTGCATTTAATTAGATACATTTTATTCAAAGCGAAATGTCCCGATCTCTCTGACTTTGACGTTAATCTTTATTCTGAAATCACTTTCGTAAAGTCAATCAGGATGTTGTTAGCAATACAGTTAAAGGGGTCATGAATGCTCCCTCAAAATTTTGCAGTGCTCGCAATTAAGTTTCTGCTCGAAATGCTCGCAAAATTTTAGTGGATGCTCGTTTGCTCGTGCTCGCATATTTTTTCAAGTGCTGGCATACTCGGTTTTTAGTGGAGGTAGTTTTTTGAAAATGCTCGCTGCCCGCAAGGCTCGCTTTTGTCAATGCTCGTGCACGCAAAGAAAAACGCTGTGCCCGCATGCTCGCAAAGGGCATTCGATACCCCCAATTAACGAGGACGACAAAGGAACATGGTCGTGATGTACTCGGCGTCAAAAAACATCAAGGGGAAATTAATTTTCCTAGCTTGTGTCCGAAAACCCCCGCCATTATTTACTTAAGCCCAGCCGTTAGCTCTAAGGACAATCACAGTTTAACCTATCATGGCTGAAAAGTTATGAAAAAAGGTAGTTGATCAAGGTATCCCCGTTTAAAAAGAGATCTTTTTCGCATAAAAAAGAGTTAAAAATTATACGGCCTTCATGAGGACAAGAAATCAAGTAAAATTTGATCTTACCTTTAAACTGGACCAAATCGCATCTTTTTCATGGGACTGTTTGCTTTTCACAATAAATCTAGTGGGTATTTTTGCTGATTCCGAGGCTTGTCAATTTAAAATTCCACTCGGTTTGAAATATATCATTGTTTAATTCTTAATTTTCATCTATCCATTTCCTGAATACACAAAAGAAGCAATGCTTTAATTATTTGCGACACTCAAAGAGCCTTTCCAAAAAAAAATATTTTATTGTCGCAGCCTATGGTCGTTGATTTCTAAAAAAACATCTGCTTAATAAAGACTATTCTGTTTGGAACATAAAAGGCGGTAATGGCATTCAAAATCGATCGCACTCCACAAGCCTGATGATAATCGATTGTTCAACAGAGACCAATTAGTGAAGACAAGCGACCCATTAGTGATACCTGTTTCCTTTTTTTAGAACGAGCAAAGACACGACATACTGAGAATATTGGGATTCTGGTCTTTCACGGTGTTCAACCAGCGTTCAACCAGCGTTCAATTCACTAATAATTTGAGATAATAGTACATGTAAATGATTTTGCCTCTTGCTTGGAAAGATTTGCATTGAAATCATTGTAAAATTAAAGTGGTATAAGTTTAATGATGACCATTTGATGAGCATTTATTTACATGGGATTTATCCCATGTAAATAAATGCTGCTTTTAACAATATTTACAATATAAACTTAATTGTGAAACCTGATAAATTTCCTTTAACCTTTGTGGATAAATCATTTCAAGCATAATAATACAGACTTCATGATTTCTTTTTATTTAAACCAACCGGGAACCCAGCATGAATATAATATATATATTTAGTATATACCACACAAGTGAATAGTGCTTTCCGCGCGCGCTGATTGGTTAACTCAGAGGTGATTAGCAAAGAACTATTTACCTCCACTTTGGTGAATAATTGTTAAATATATTTGCCTGGAAAGTTATTGGTGGGCATAATAAAATTATTATTGCACACGTTGTTGTTACCTTAAAGTTATAAATGATCAAATTTATCGCTAAATTTGAGATTGTGTCCACCGGTGACAGCAAAGTGAGTCATTCTCAGTTTCAAGAGCTAGTATTTGTTTTTGGTATCCAACTCCGCATCGTGGAGTACAAATAACGCGCCAAACGAGTACAAATATCACACCAAATTTGTACTCCATAAGACCGCTTTTAGACGTTCATATCTGGCGGCAACGAGGAAAGATGATTGCGGAGTGAAGGACCACCCTCTTGTGAAAAGCATTTCCGGAATTCCATAACTTCTTATATTTGGCTGGGTTGGCTGACCATCAAGTCAATATAATAAGAATAATAGAGTTTTATGGCGCCTATTCCTGCAGGTTCACAGGTGCTTTGTGATATTAAAAGATGACGCTTGGTTACTTAGTTTTAAGGACGTTCGCGCGAATTTTCTAGTCGATAGATTTTTCTGAAATTCTTACTGAGGTCGGATAATGAGTTACTTGTGTCAAAAATAGTAGGGGTCACCAATTTCGTTTCAGAGATAAAGCCTGAAGAAAACTACCCTAATTTTGAAAAATTAGCGCACGTAATTTATCTGCTGCGTAATTAATTCCTGGTGTTTCCATCCTTTTTGCAAAACTTAGCCCTGGAAGAGGCATTTGAACCCGTCGTACGGCAAAACGAATAGATCAAAAAGCGGAATTGGAGCGTGCGTGGGACAAAAAAAAAATCAAACTTCTAATCGATAGATGCTTCTTTGTTTTTTTTTTATTTGTTTAAATGTTTTATTTGTTTTATTTGTTTAAATGTTTAAATATAAAGCATAAAAGTGAGTCGAAAGCACACACTTCTGGCATAAAACAATTCTAACTAGTTTTTTGGGGAACACTTGAAAAATATAGAAAAAAGTTTACTTTTTGCATATGCTTTCTTTATTGCTTGCCGCGTTCTAAAATTCCCGTTATGTTTCATTCTTTGGATTGTTAATGTTTGTTAATTAAATACGATAAATAAACTAAGTGCTTTTCCCGGTCTCTAGGATGATTTCCTCATCAACACGAAACAGAACAAAATTAGATTTAAATCGCAACAAACAATGTTATGTAAAAGAAAAATTTTTACAAGAGAGCGTTTTCATATTCCCTGAATATATTTTCGTAATCCGAGTCCGTGCTTTCTTTACTAACCCAAAGCCTCTGCGCCTCGGATGGCTGCCTCGGAGGTCTTTTGGCAGAAAGAAGCAAGTGGCGTGGAACACGACGTCATCACTGCCAAAAATAACATAACATTAGCAATATTGAAGCATTGTTTTCTGCTTTGCGGAAAAATTCACGTTATCTGGTGAAGTCACTGGATTATAACAATAGAAAGAAACAATGCCAGTAAACATAAGCATTGTGATTTGTAGCCGCAAGGTTCCAGAAATCCCTTGATCGTAACATTTATTGCTATAGAGTGTGTCAAAACAGGTCAAAGAACCATTCATTTTCAATCTCAGATAAATCGATGAACATTGTTGGGAAATTCAACGTAAAGCGGTTTTTGTTCGTGGTTTTTCATTTTGAGGTTAGGTAACTCCAAGTCATTATGGAAGATGTGAGTTATTTAAATTACAAGTGAGGCCAATTTTAGCATACGTATATTGTAACTTCATTTGATGTAGGTTCTTCGTTGTGTTCGCGGTGTTGCGTTGGTTGTGGTTTAGTAGTTAGTGATGTTTATCTGCGATGTTTTCGAAGATTTAGAGAGAGGAAACTGCTCATTTTGACAGAGCGGCCCGAAAAGACTTTGAAGAAAACAGCGGTGCTCACGCCATTTCTGTGCTGTCAAGGAACTGCTGTGGATGTCTCTCAACATTGGTCTTTGGAACAGTTAACCGAAACATTTTCAGCGGAGAGGAATTGGTTTGACGTTTGGACTGTGAAGTTTTAGTGTCCTTCTGCTGCTCTCCAAACTTAAGGCAAGGTAAACTGCATCAAGCCAGAACGGTACGAACATTATTATTTCGAATTGACCGAAGTTTGAAATGTCAGCAAATTTCACAAACCAGTGCTGTAACGAATCTGTCGAGGAAGAATTCTACTTAGTGACTTCAACATGGCCTTTAAGCGTTGTGATTTTAACGACTATTCTCATGATCATAGTTAACGTGGTGACGCTGGTTGGAAACGCTTTCGTAATCGTGGCGCTGACAAAGATCGACGCACTGAAAAATATGGCGAACAATCAAGTCGTTGTTTCGTTGGCGATCGCTGATCTTTTGGTGGGGGTACTGGTTATGCCATGTGCAATTGACGCTCTTTTGGCGGGAAAATGGCGTTGCGGGGAACTTTGGGGTAAACTGAATGCTTTTGGAAACTTTGCCTTCTGTATTTCGTCCATTATGCATCTAGCACTGCTTTCTGTTGACCGATACATTGCAATTTCTCGTCCACTGGTTTATTTATCTGTAGTCACTAAAACAAGAGCTCGCGGTGCCTGCCTATTGTTATGGATATATTCTACTCTTTGGGCTCTGCCGCCGTTATTCGGCATAAGTTCTTACGAGTGTTTTATTCCTTATATCGGAAAATGTCGCGAAGAAGATTGGCAACACAGTAAAGCTGCGATTGTTTTTACCGCTTCAGTGGTTTGCGGTACCTATGGGGCAGCGGTCGTGGTAATGTGCTTCGTTTACTTCAAGATTTTCATGGCGATTTCTAAACAGTCCAAAAGAATTTCTGTAGCAGTGGAACTAGTTCGAAGGAATAACGATTTGGCAGCGAGAACGAACGCTTCTGCTAGCATGGCTAGGAAGGGAGTCTTAACTGTACTCATTGTCATTGGAACCTATATAGTTTGTTGGTCGCCATTTTGTGTTCTTCTGTTCGTGCAAATGGCGTGTGGAAAATCCGCAGGGGGCCAAACTGCAGATCTAATAACGATGTTCATTGGCTTTGCAAACAGTGCCTGTAATCCAATCATATACTGTATTAGATACAGAGCGTTTCGAGAAACTGTGAAGCGAATATTTGTAAGGAAGAACGATTGCTTCAAGTATTTCTTCAAGGAAAAGGAGCAAACTGTTGCTCAAACGAGCACGCGATCGATAACTTATTAATGTTATTGGAAATATTCGTCTTTTTTTCTTTTTCAGTTCCAACTGCGTGTTGAATAAAAGCCAATAGCACTCACAGAGACCTTGATAATCCCGCATACCATAAAAACGTTATGCATTGCTGCATTAAAATTCTCGATTAACGTATTTACAATTTAATACGCCCAGCATACTTGTATTATCGTCCGTTGGCATTTTTGACTGTGAATTTTTGTTTTTCCGCATCCATCATAATCCACATAATATTTTCTGTACGTTACTCGACACAAAACCCGGCCCTTCAGAACAAAGATAAGAAATACAGAGTATATACATGTATATTATAGATGTAAAAAAGCTTATAGATGTAAAAAAGCAGATTTATGGAGCTGGACTATTTGATCTTTTGTTGCTACTAAGAGTTTCATGCTTACAAAGCAATCATATTTAAGAATTTGGTATTTATTGTAATCAGACAGCTGGTAAATGATTTGATTTCTGTAAATGAGAAGACCCACACATGATTATGCTATAAAAGTCAGGGCATTTTATAGTAGTTTCAATGTAATACTCGACACAAAACCCTTTCTATAGGGTTTCAGAATAAAGATGGAGAATACAATGTGTATATTATGTGTGTATATTTTTCATTATTAAACACTAGCAATGGTATATTGCAATTCCTGCGTTTTGATTGGTTAACAGGCAATGGTATATGAGCTCATATACTATTAACCACAAATATTGTAGCCGATACGCGTCAACGAAAACAGCTGGGAAGCTCAGATATTGCAATTCTTTTGGGCGTTTTTAATAAAACAATTGCTAGGAACTGATTTGATCTCTGAATAACAAGACCCACAACTATACTATACTATAAAAGTATCTTTATTGAAATAAAAAAGTTATAAAGAAACGTCTAATATAAACTTTGATACAGTTGAGAACAACGTTACACTTTAATATACAATTCCATAGAGCCATTTCCCACTGACTGTCGAGTCTGTCGCGTTTTTGCATTTTTGAGTCCTGTTACTCTGCAGAGTCTTGCTATTTATCGAACCGGAGTTTTCTATGAGCGAATAGTAAACGAGGCGAAGCTGAGTTGACTGTCGCTCATAGAAAACAAGGACGAGTAGTCTAATTGTTTTAGTCGAAACTCTAAAGGATTTCAGTTCAAAACCTTCAATTTTTTTTACTTTTAAACTATAATTTTAAAAAAACCTTTAAAGAGCAACGCGCGACCGATCGTGTTTTATCAGCGAATAAAAAATAATGGGAGAACCAATCAGATTCGCGGATTTTCAATAGAACACAACTGAGTTTCTACTAAGGCTAATAAGCACAGACATGCTGCATTTTGATGGTTTTATTTTTCCAACCAATCAGAAGTAAAACCAAAACAAATCATTACATGGCGTTCGCGTGTTTTCCCGCGTTTAGCACCGGTGGCACGTTTACGTTTCGAGTTTTGATTGGTTGATTGCATCGTTTATTCCTCTTTGCTGTTATTGGTCAGATGTGATTGTTTAGTTTTTTTGGTTGAACAACAGTCACTGGAAAATCGCTCTATGGAAACTTCTGAACGTGATTGTTACAATTATGGTGACCTACATAACCAACGTTTGATACAAACTTGTTTTAGTTTTGGTGTTATTGACGTATACTAAGCTAATGAACATTTTCCACAAATGTGACGCGTGTGCTCAAGCTTAGCGACCACGCTACCGTGAATGGGTTGAAAGTCTGGGTCCAAGCGAGGCTTACAACTTCTTAACATTACAATCGTTCTCACTTTACCAGCTAAAGATATAACATGAAATTTAAAAATGATCTCCTGATCTGCATACCTCCTCTGTTCATACACTTGACAACCCCTGATATAATAATTACCGGGAAAAATGTTCTTCTCGATAGTATATATTATATTCGACATTCTTGAGCGTTAAATCTATATTTCCTCAGTTTTCATCATGATCTCACGCAAGAAGCTGCGCCGCCGACAGAATAGAATTATATTTAGCTGTAATCTTTCACTGAGTGATCACAACTGTTGGGAATCCGAGACCACTACTAGGATTTTAGTGAAAATCTGTAACACTCTGTACCGAGTTCGCAATATTCCTCGCTCAATTGTTCCCTGATCCATTCTCACATAAACGCAAAACTCTTAACTAATAGCTGCTTTTACACTGAGTCTCTGTGAAGCATTTCCCTAATGCTATCTTGGCATATATTAACGTAACAAAACAAACGCTATAACTTATAAAGTTTGTGGCTTGTGCTTCACAGGTGAATTTCGTAGTTGTTAAAGGAATTTCTGTTTAATGAAACTTGCTCTTTAGTTGGCAAAGCCTGGATAAATAGAAAAAGGAAACAAATCTCAGGATTTCCTGAGCAGAAGCTCTCAAATTTGGGAGAAACAATGAGGAAGTACAACCGGAGCTATACCTTATTATTAAAAACTAGCAATGGTGTATTGCAATTCCTGAGTTTTGATTGGCTAACAGACAATGGTATATGAGCTCATATACCATTGACCACAGATTTCGTAGCCGATACGCTTCAACGAAAACAGCTGGTTAGCTCAAATATTGCAATTCTTTATATATTGCACTCGCGCTTGTTCGATATGAGATCGTTACAGCCAACTCGGCGCTACGCGTCTCGTTGGCTATCTACCATCTCATATCCAACGCGCGCTCGTGGAATAATTGTTAAATATATCATAGTGCAGTTCCTAGAATTAACTGAGCACTTTTCGATTCCACTTTTTTGTCAAAAGACAAATTAAGACCTTCTACTGTTTTTGACATGTACGGTCATCTTAACTGAAATACTCCACAAATGATATCATCCCTCGAGCTCAGTAAAGAGACTTTGGCCACTTTGAGCAAGACATGACATAATCAGCTCCGACGAAGCTATTCACAAGAAATGTTAAAAAGAGTTTTAAATACTCTTGATGTTAAAAAATAACGTATATCACACTTCTAAACCTTAAGTCGGTTTGACACAAACCAATATCCTGATTATTCGGTTTATTACATCCATTTTGAAATCTCTGGTAATCCTTGCAATCTGATTGGCTCGCGGCTCGCAGCAGTGCTATTTATACACGAATCACACCATTTTTTTTTGTTTTAAATTGCATAATTTTCGCAGCCAAACAACCAATCAGATTTCAATGCTTGCTTAAAGTAACCAATGAAATTACAGGGAAATGCTATGCGATTTATTCACTAACATTTGCGCTATTTTTTGCTCTAAATCGCATCTTTGTTATTTGCTGGATGAATGAAACATTGGTACTGACTAAAATCCTGTATTTGGGCGATTAAATTGTGCGATTTCAAAATGGATGTAATAACGTAGTAATTGAACTTGGTGTCGTGCGTTTATGATTTCAAATCCCGGCTGTGATTTCAGACCAAATTGCACGAGTTCTACTCAGTTAATTACCACTATATAAGTACACTTATCAAGGCCGTTTGTTTCAGCTAAGTATGGCTGGCTGGAAGAGCTATTTTCGCATGCCAATAGATCTTTTATAAATATTTTGTAATTTTTGACTTGATTTTACTGGCGTAAATTTTGATTGGCCTTAATGAATGTTTCTCTTAAAATTTTGGTCTGTTTTGATTTATTTTAAAAGTGGTACAAACAATGATGTACAAAAAATATATATATAACTTATAAACTTTAAGAAGTAATGTCGACAGTGCTCTTTCTTTCTAGTACATGCAGTCATCTTCCAAATTTGTAGCTAACTGATCATTCAGATTTGGCTCAGACCAAAAGTTCTCACCCGCTGTGCTTGCGTTGTGCAGGCTCATCTTGGCCATCACATGCGTGATAACGATGGACACCAGGCTCCCATCGGCTCTTCCCAGGTACAGAGTGACTTCATAAGCAGGGTATTCTCTATTTCCATTTCTGCTTTCCCTTAGAGTCGGAAGAAATTTTCCTTGGTAATCAAACACCTTTGTGCGTTCTTCTCGATCAAGCTTTTTGGCAGCCTTCCTTCCATTGGAATAAAAAACCTAAGTAGAGAAAGGTAAAAACAGTTTTATAGCGCGAACTTCCTATGTTCAAGTTGTGGTTTAATTCTTTGGTTGAAAATTTATATTTATTTATTTATATATTTATTTATATATTTATTTATTTATTTATTTATTTATTTATTTAACATTTTTTTTCATACACGGTTAAAATCATCAGGTAATACTAATATTTAAAGTTATAATAAAAATTAATACTAATAAACTATTAATAAACAATCCATGCTAAATACTAATTAATAAAAATTGAAGTAGTAAATCCTAATTTGAATATTAAACTAATCCTGTTTTCCATGAATGCCGTGTCTAACTTTGCTTTTAAATTGATTAAAGGATTTTATCATCCTGAGATTGCAGGGTAGGCTGTTCCAGAGAGTTGCACCACTGTAACTAGTTTGATTTTTATTTCCCTTCAGACTGTGATAATGAAATTGAGACAATGAAAAAATTTTAATTGTCTGAGTTGCAGGCAAGATTCTCTATCCAGCATGACCGTTAAGTTCAAGTTATTTTGCTACTCTGGTTGATTGCATAAGCGCTTTTATTAAACAGGGTAAGAAAAGACGACTTCCCTCTTTCTTACTAAGTCGTATGCATATCATTACCATGAAGCGTAAACTTTAACTAGCCACAACGGAGTACTAGCTTTGTGCGCGCTTTTCTTTCGCCTACTTTTCAATCATAGAAACTCAAAAACAGAGAAACAAGCTAACTAAAATATATTAGCACTGTCTTACCCTGGTGAGACACAGCCGAGTGACACAAATATCATATGCCTCATTTATCTCCAACAAAATCCCTCGTTTCAAGAATTCCATCACTTTCATGGTTTCCCTGGAGTAGTTGTTTGGTTTTGGAAGATTTATCTGTCGGGCGGTCGGAGGTCCGTAAAGTTTACAGAGCAGAGCCAATTCATACGGACGGGAGTCCCCCAAGTGGCTTCCGTGGAATATCCTGACGACGCGTTCGCTCTCCGTCAGCCTCGTGTCCGTGGAGAATACTTCGCAACTGCCGTAGAATACCCGGATGTGCATGGCTGTGGAATCTAAATGCAAAAGCATAGTGTGTGAAAAGAGTGGACCTTTCTTTCGCTGAGTGCACAAAGTTTTTACAGGGCACGCCGCTAGGAATTTGTTTTTAGTTCCGTATGAAACAGCCTATCCAAATTCTTAAATTTTGTTTTTGAGTTTCATTAAAGCTTAGTTTACTGCACCTCTCTAAAGACAAAAGATAAAACATCGGGAAAAGGGGTTTGACGGAGATACACATGTGCCAATGGTTTATTTATAATTTAATTAGTCAGTAATTTCGATTGAGTTTACCTACCACAACTCTCTCCAGCCGATTTTCCGGTTCTCGAGAACAAAGACGCTGCATTATCATTTAAGTGAGGAATAGTCACCTGCAGAGAAACAAAGATCTGAGTATTCATTTCTCGCCAGACTGGACGCGTTCGTCATGAATAGAACTCTAAATTACGAACTATACATACCATCCGTCCCACGGCATCATCCATGTCCCCACCAGCTGGTTCTGTAGAAACATTTGCACAAGAAAGTCAGGTCATTTTTCCCCATTAAAATCACAGCCTTACAAATATTTGAATAATAACTGTACCAGTCTTACCTATTAATCCATTATCCATGTTAAGGTGTGTGCTGATCGAGGAAGAAACGTCAGAGGACTGAAAACGAATTTAATACAGAGGCAACGTGAATAACGTAAATTCAACGGCTAAAGAAAACTTAATGCAGGAGAGCTGTCCAAAGGTCACTCGTTCATTCTATGATCTTTTCGATCTCGCCCCCAGAACACGCTTACTTTCAATTCCAAGAACGCAAACTCTGGCCAGGTCTGATTTCTGGAGCATTTTCAATCGTCAGCCAATCAGACTCTCTTATCGGACTTGGCGAGATCAGAGAGTCCGCGTTTTTTGGCGCCAACGAAAAGAAAAGCGGGCTCTCGGGACGAGATCATTATGATCTTTACGACCAGACCAAAAGAATTGCGCGAAACATTTTTAGCACCCCCAGTGATGTCATGAAATGTGACGTCACAAGTTGCCAAGATACCAGGTTGTCAACCATTTTTCAAAGTAATCACGTGCACACATGTACTTTCCTTTTAGTGTCGATTTTAGATTGGCCCAAGTGGCATGACGTGCATCGCGCTCCAGCCAATTTTTTTTATTGGGTCTTCGCTCGGCCAATTAGAAGACGTGTGACCATCCAGACTTCCTCGTTTTCTGTGCTTTTCGCGGATTGTGCATTTAGCTTTAACCTCTGATTTGCGATTATTTGAGTTTAAGTTTTGCGAGAGTCGTTGAAAATCACTGCTCTAGTAGAACTAAAATACATTTTAATAAATATTTTCTTCACTGGGGGACATTAGAACTGGGTCCGATAAACAAAATGATTTTCAAAAATTACCAATTTTTGTAGCGGTAACGCTTTCCCATTTTCAGTAATCGAACAGTGAAATGAGCGTGAAATTCCGTCACAAGAGTTCTCTTAGTTACCCAACATCCAATTTCATCTTAAAACCTGGCACAGAATTATTTTTAAGCATACCTCATCCGGTAAGACAACTCCTTGCAACCAAAGTTTCATGTTCATCAGGAAGGCGGGATTAGCGGCCATAACATGTTGAAGAAAGGCTTGTGGGTTCTCGCCGAAGACAGAGCCATTCGCCATCTGCCCATTACCTGCGAAGATTGCTTCTAACATTTCCTTCCCGAAGTTGTTCAGGCCCAGCCCATCGCAGCCAGAAGGGAGCTGTCTGATGAAGCCATTGCTCATAAAATCGCCATTGAGGAATCCATGGCCGTTGGCATAGGAAAGGAACGGATTAGCTGAATTTCCGCATGCTTGTTCGTCTGTCAGCATTGGTTCATATGCGTACGGGGGAATTGTCTAGAAACAATGCAAAATGAAACTACCAGGGTAAACGGTTAAGACAAATGAAAGTGGTTTTAACCTTTTCAGGCAGTCTTTGGACAAAATTCTTGCGAAAGGGCGTTACCATTCAAATGAGAGCTATTGAGCTGTCCTTTTAGGTAAAAATTGGTGCTAACTTTAAAATCAGTGGTTGAAATCCTAGTGGGGGCTATTCCAAAGCTTATCGAGCAGTACTTCATGTGAAACAGTTTATTTATGCTCTACAAGGTGATTCTAACTTTTTCAAAGCTTGTGGATGAAATCTTAATAGCATCTTAATAGTGCTTTCCATTATTGTTCGGTATCCCGGTCTGTGATCTAGATCAAACGAGTTTAAATCTCGGCATTATAGCTAAAAATCCATAACAGAATTCCAGCATACCGGAGTGATGTTGTCCAGATCGATGTCGTCCTCAATCGAACTATCGCTGCTATCGTGCTGTGGTGAATCTTGTTGTCGTCCGCCATAACTCTGTGATCCTGACAGTACAGGGTAGTTGTTGAAGAAGAAGTTGTCTTTAGCTGACGGAGCGGCGCGAATGACTGAGTCACTTTTTGGGAGATGCTAAACAGAAGGAAAAAAATTGATACTTAAAAAAGCTAATAAAGTACTACGTCTTAGGAAAGCCCTTTAAACTCACGAAAAGCCAATCACTACTTCGTTAAGAAACGTATCAAAAACACTTCAAGGCGGGAGGGCTTTAACAAATTTTTCGTTTCGGTACTGTCTGTGCTGTTTATGAGTTATTGAAATATTAATGGAAATTTCCACTATAAGATATAACAAGCCAATATGGGCGCTTTTGAGCAGTGATTGCTTACTTTTTAAAAGGACGTCAGCCTTTCAAGATGAACGGCATTCACTTACCAAGGATCGCTTTCCATTTTGAGTATCGTCCGACTTCGGTGAGCTGGAGTTTCGCTTTGGCGAGCTATCTGCTGTATAAATTGAGAATGATTTCTGATTTTAAAATTAAATTTTATTATTCTTTATATATACAACAAGTCGGATATCAAAGACGTGGCTGAAATTATATTCAGTGTAAATACGCTATTCCTTCTTGAGCTCCTGTACGAACAGATTTTCTCTTCCGTTTAATTTGTTCGGTGTAATATAATTATTTTCTTAACGTATCACCACATTTATTTTCTTTTTTATGTTTTCTCATAACATGTTATGTGACTTTGTATGTGTGTACTAGTATAAAATTTTCCATTGGCATAAGTGCATTGCTAGGCTAAACACTAAGATAATTAACTTATTTATCAAGCAGTAGCTCAATCCTTTCCTCTTCTAGACAAAACTGCTTTAAATTTAAAATTTCACGATTCATTTAATTTATGGAGTCTTGCAGCATAACAATTAAAGGAAGTAGTGACTTCAATGAAGGAAATTTTGAATTCGTTTAAGACTGTCTCAGACTTTCAGTTGACTATCGAACCATTTTCAGTCAACTTCCCATGGCTTGAATTCAAAACGTTAATTTGTTTGCTAACTTTCTTTCTTTAATTTACATAATTTAAAGGTTAAACAATAGAGGTACTTAGGGAATCTGATAACTGGGCACTTTTGTAAACCTACAAAATTTGGACTTCCTTTCTCAGTCCACGTGCTCATTTTTTCTGGTTACCAAGGGAAGTTGTTGTCGCGTGAAAGGGATCTAATGGTACCTAATGTTTTCCGGGTCCGAGTTCGAAACGACACAGCTAACTTTTTTTTTCTAAAAAAAAATGTTTAACCGTTTCAAAGTAACTGCACTTGAATGACTTTACAGCCTAACTCGAAGGGAAGCGGTCAAAGGGAACGAAAAGCGTTGTGTATATTGTGAAACAAAACGTCGGGAAGGTGCCCCCGGTATTATAACAATATGGCTATGAGGTGGGGTGCTTAATTCACTAAAAATAACCACTCTTAAGTCGGAGAGATCTATAAACGGAATCTTTTCAAAATCACATGACAGTAGGCGGGGCAGTTGGACCAGTCTGTTGTTTGAGTCTCGCCCTGTTTGCTTTCGGTTTTGTTTGTTTATTCTTCAAGTATCGTGCAGTGTCCCTAAAGGTCACAACCATGTATAGTCAAAGATTTAGCTTGTATTGTTTATACGCCGAACATTCAGGTGAATTGTTCGGCGGCTGCCGGAAGTTAATATAATGACTACGAAAGGGTTCGGCAAAAAAGGTGCAAAATCTACAACTTGTAATATAAATATTTTTGGAAAATTAACAGGATCGTGTCAAACTATTATGGAAGTAGCAAATGAATATTGAACAGTTTTCCTGTTTGGATCATGGAAATGCAGGCCGATCAATGGCCGATATCATTGCGAAGCTAGAAAAAATTAACTAATTTATTTCCAGCAAATTCAATGAGAGCTTTCGAAAGCGTTCCGTCAGTCAAAGACTGTAAACTTGAATTATTTAATTTTTAATAAATTCATAACCATGGTTCGAACGTTAAGTGTCGGTATTTTTTTCGTAGTTACGCTGCGATAGTATAGAGTTTCGTTTCAACGGCTCGAACGAAGGTTCGAAACAATCTTTTCAGCGTCTTAGAGATGAACACAACTGCACAAATTATGCGTAAAAACGTACTCTACAATCTGGAAAACAGACCTCTTATTTTGGGAGGGGGATTTTTTGCTTTTGACTAAAATCGAAAGTAATTTTGTTTTTGCCGATAAAAGTAGAAACATGATGTGTTTTTCACGCAAAATTGTAATCTTAGCTTTATTGAATGTTGTCATTATTTATCATAGTTTATTTACTAATACACGCAAAAATACATAAAGAAAACCTTTCTTGCTGTCCCTAAGATTTACTTGTTACAGTTTAAAAGATTTAAAGATAAGGAAATCATTCCGAACTCATGACGAAGGTTGCTCTCAATTACCACAATCCGGGAATCCCCTCATTTTGGCGCATCGTATGCAATCTTCTTTGGCGATCTTCTGTTAAGCTTTACATTCGTAAAAATCAAGCTTTACCTCGTGTAATTCTTTGTTGATGACCTCAGGTTGCCTGAATTGACCGTTTTCATGTTTCCTTTTTCCTGGTCTTAATCTTTTTGTAGACTTGCTCTACAACTTCCGCTGAGCGTGTGATTGACAGGTACAGGAGATTGTTCGATTCCTTTGACTGTATTATTAGAAAAACCCGCGGTGTCCTTATATGTAAAAGTTTAAAGCTTTTAACTAGCCTTGTAAATAACACATTCAAATTCTGAGGAGAAAATACAATTTTGGGCCTTTTTTGACAGAAAAAAGTAATACTAGATCAACACATTAATTTACTTATCATTATTCCTTGCTGCACGGTGCAATATTCAAATATTTTTCAACAATAAAACAGTTGTCAACTTCTTAGCATAAAATTCACTGCTTAAACCTGTATCCTTGCAGAACGCCTTCTGACTCAACTAGAAGTTTCTTGGCTATACTACTTACGAAGTGAATGAGGAATACTGATCAGGCAGAGCAGTGAGCGGGTCACGCCAGAATCCGGCAGAATTCAATTGCTGAAGCCTGTTACCATATATACCCTTAAGTGATTTTATGTCAGCTGAAATACATAACATTCGAATTTGTTTTTGTCAGTTAACTGGTGAGTCTGAAATTTAAATGTCATAGACTATTTATATCGGACGCGTGAAGACACCGTCACCCTTTCTGTGCAAAGCCTTCATGAGTAACGGAGTTCTTAATTAATGCCGTATATTTTTACCTTACCTTTATCTTTGAATCGGAAAACTCGATACGGCTCCTTCTCGTCCAAACTGTGAGGCACTTTCACCTCCTCGACGTCCGGCATTTTATGCAGGGCACATCGGAACCGTGTTTTCCAGGTTGACGGATCGGCCGACTCTCCTTGACGATATTTGCCCGTGTGTTCAGCCCAGAGCTTAAACAACATCGCGTCTTTCTCGACAACAAAATCGGGTTTGCCGGCGTGCTTCCACGAAACTCGGAATTCTTTTAGTTCTTTGTTACGCCAACTCAAGCCAGGCACTTTTCCGCTGTTTATTTTGTCTTCCAACCATGGCCTCAGTCGCTGTCGGTTTTCAGACATTTTGCTCGCTATGTAGCTGCAAAGCTGGACCGCTCTCTTCCTTGAATCTACTTCCGCAGAAAATCCAAGTGATATGTAACCTGTAGCCGGTGAAAGATCTACAAGAACGCTTTCTTCGAAGGCTAGCACGAAGAACACGTCTTTCGCTTTCTAACGTCCATGCGGTAGTGTAAAATTCGTAGTAGACCGAGGCGTAATGTTACTCTATTTAACCAAAAGATGCGGTAATGTAAAGGGTTTTTCCCGGTCCAAGTTTACCTTGCTTATTGGCTGAAAGCAGTGAGGCGTGAGACTTCCGCTCCTGAAAATTTACACGTGTTTCACATGCATATTATCGCTAATGCTAATCACACCAGACGAACAAGAACTTGAATTGATGTCGACCGTAACCCAAGGCCGAAATACAAGGCGGAAATGCAAGGGGAGAACCGGATTAACGCGATATAGAAGAGCCACAACATAACGGCGGCAAACAAGAAATTAGAAACGAATAAATTTTGAACCACCGTCGAATTGAATAACCGAGTTGTCACGCAACTAATTTGTTTAGCGTATGCAAACTCCACGAACAAACCTTTAACTCCATTTACAAGCTTAATTGTTGAATGCTAGAAAAGATCCACTTTGTCTGCAACTCAGAAAAAATAAAATGAAATAAAACATTTTGACACAAAAGCGAATTTATGTCACTAAATAGTTGATATTTTGTAAACAAATTTCAAGGAAGTGTTAACACTATAACAATTTGTAACTGACAAACAAATTGAAAACTTAAGATCTTTTAACACATAACTTTATTAAAGAAAAAATCCATCGAAAATGGAAACGTTTGTTGCTTTGTATGTCAGAATAGAGTGAAAAAATGCCATAAAGAAAAAAGTTTCACCGGCTCTGTGCATAATTTATCGGGGTGAGATTGCGTTACAATTATATTCGACCTCGTTTTCCCCGCAATACGGCATAAAGCTCTGCGAACAACAATAAAGAGAAAGGTACTTCCCTCCTCGATTACAGACTTAAAATAGAAACACTGGCAAGTGAGGACTGGCAATAAATACGTATTCCTTTAGAGACACGGCGTGACAGACTAAACAACCACACGAAAGGTGTGAGAAGGTTTATAAGCCAATACACAATAGATGTTTATACTTCACTTTTCCCTTCCCGGAATATTTACTGTTGGTCATGCTGAGTTTTTCCTTTTTACTATTATTGTTTTATGTTAAAAAGGCATAGCAAACAACTGAAAGTTTTGATAAAAGATGAAGTTCTTTACTACAAAACACCCACAGAGAAATTCAAAGTGACCGCGGGAAACGTCAAGTTTGTCAGATCGCTAACTATTTTAGATGAAGTAAACAGCTATTTCGAGAAAGGTTGTCGAAAAAAGCGCACGCAAAAATCCCGAAAGGTATTGTGGGTAGTTTTAAGTTCACTTTTCCTTGAATTCAGCATTTAAGGGAAATATGAAACAATGGCATGAGACGCCATGGGCGTATGTGAGTGCTAAAAGAAAGCAACAAAAGCAGGTTCGACAGCTTAAGTGTCAGGAACAGTGTATTGATCATATCCCAGATTACCTTCCGAATGTCGCGTGCGCTATTTTCCGACAACCTTTCTAGAACATTTGTTAACAGGCGGGTTCGTTTATCAAGCCATGAACCCAAGTTAGCGCTTCAGTCATTATCTTGAAGCTATCGTCATAGAAGAGGTAACCGATGTGAACAGTTCCTTATTCGCTTAAGGTGGCTCGGTAGTTACAACATACGTCACCTCGCTCATTGATCTCGGTTAACAGTGAAACTTGGCTAAAGCATTTTGCCGGTAGATCACACCCTTCCTCTTGATATTAAATTTAGCCTTGGGAGTGAGTTGTCAAACGTACCATGTTTCCCAGTTCACAAACTGTACAATAAAACAAACTTCAACAAGGTGCTGCTTCAGCGCTCTGTTGAACCTTCACTCTTGCTTACAGTCAGCCTTTATGTATTAATTAAGCTACATTAAATGACCCAAAGATGGAAAGAGTAACTTTCAAGTGAAGGTTTATGAGCAGTACTCTCCTGCGATTGTTTATTATGCAGTACAAGGTGGTTAATTTTGATTGAAGTCGCAGTGTGATGCAGCGTGTATGCTGTCAAAGGAGTTCCGACTTTTATGTGTATCCATGACACCCTCGTGTGTCACCATTCAAAAATAAGCTATTGAGCAGTACTTTCAAGTGATACTGTTTATTATGCTGTACCTAGTGGTTCTAGCTTTTAAGTCTGTGGAAGAATCGCCGGTGTCGTAGTAATGGTTTGAACCCACTGAAGTATCAGTAGTTCGTGTAGCGTGATCGTCCGGGTGAGAGTAGTTCCGAAGAGAACTGCTGTTGGTGACTGACGTTTCGTCAACCAGAGCGGAAGTCATCTTCAGAGTCAAGTGAAACGTTGTTGTCAGTCAATGATGATATACGTCTGGTCCTTATAACATCATCGACTGACAACAAGTCAACTTTTCACGTGACTCTGACAGAGCATGACTTCCGCTCTGGTTGAAGATAGAAACGTCAGACACCAAAAACAGTTCTTTTCAGAACTTCTCTCACCAAGGTAGATCACACTATACGAACAATCCCTAGTGTGTAACCATTCAAATGAAAGCTATTGAGCAGTACTTCTATGCGGTCCTGTTCGTTTTAGGAAAACTCCTAACTGAAAAATATCACCAAAATGTGTCACAATTGTTGTTCCTTTGCTTTCTTTATGGGGGCTAAGCTTCATGTATCATGATCAAGATTGAGTACAGCTGGGCCAACTCGATGCTACCGAAACCGGAAGTAAAACTACATCGGCCTGTACTTTGCCAATGTTATGACGGAAGAAAACATCAATAAGTGAACAAACACAATAAAACAGAAGACCAACTCCTCAATTACCATTGACTTCCTTCTAAGTACATTAAACCATACAAAAATACAATCTTAAATTACCTAGTTTTACATCCTTCTACAGGGTAGTTATGTAAATGACGCCGATTCGCTCGCTTCAACTGCCTCTTAGTCCATCGGAAAAGACTTTTTACAATTTCAAATTACTTTTCTACGATATCTCAAAATCTATGTCAGGGAACTTCAATTCAGTGTTAACGAAATCATCCTCGGAAACGCAGTTACAAACAATTGGGAAGAAAAAAAATGTAAACGATCGGATTCGGCAGTTTCCGATCGTTTAAATTTCCCGCTATCGCCATAGTTATTTGCCTTAGGTCTTCGAGGATGCCACGAAACCATCACACTATTTACAACACAACATCAACAGTTGAAAGTGCAAAACTTTTCTAAGCTTCTAGCTCCGTGTTTGTCGACGCTTCTTCGCCGTGTGGATGAGATGTTTCCTGGTTCTCTTTGTTGATTGAATTGATTTTAGTCCTGTCAGTGTGTCGACACAGAGCGTTCATAACCGCGTCCTCCTCGGAGAGATCTTTCTCTTCGTTATTCGCCATTAGTTCCAGAAGATATTCTTCATCTTTAAAATCTGTGCTTGGAAAGTCTTTTCTAAGTCTTTCTTGTTCCTGGAAAGAAAACGACAAGTCTCAACCAGATTAGAAAGCATGGGCGGACTTAGGGGGAAGGCCAAGGGGGCAGCGGCCCCCCTTTTACCTCGGGGCGGATCTTGGGGGAGGGTGCAGAACGTGCGCCACCCCCCAACCCCCCACCCCACCCACTGAGATTACCATGCGGCTTTCTAATACAACTGGTATTCTGCCAAAAAAAAACGATGTGCACCCCCTCCTAAGAAAAATCCTGGATTCGCCCCTGTGACCAACCGTCTCTCGAGCGTTATCGTATAATAATAATAATAATAATAATAATAATAATAATAATAATAATAATAATAATAATAATAATAATAATAATAATAATAATAATAATAATAATAATAATAATAATAATAACGGCATTTCGGGCAGTATATCCACAGAGGGGCTCTAACTAAATTTGCAATTGTAGAAGGATAGAAAAATATTTAAAAAATTACATCTATATGTAAACGAGATAAAATTGTATTGAACTTATGTGAATTAAACTAACTTAAATAAACCGACTTCATTATATGTACTAATTATGTGAATTAAAATAGAATACTAAATAAATGCTAATATTATGGGTCGTGTTGTGGGTATGGGGCATCTGATTTTTCTGGATCCGCCTCTGGGAAATGGAAGCTTTAAACTTTCATTGCAAAGTTTGTCTCATTCAGCTGGCTAGCACCAAGGCACTCTCTTGTTTCGTTTTCTGTGCGAAGCCTGGAGCGGGAGCCAGCGAGTGCAATTCGATGATGTCACTGACCAGAGTAGAGTCCAGGCTAAAACAAGCCGAAAACGCCAAGGGACTGGGCTCAGCCTCAGTCGTTCATAGCTCTCTCACACATCCTTGTTGCTTTTGTTTGTTGGCACAGAATCCCTGTAATTCCAGTTTCCAGTTTCCCCAGATCTTTATCTAAAATGCTTTACAAAAAATCTGTTTATTGGATTTTTAAGCTTCCCTTTACCCCTCCCACAAATAACCCCACAGGAAGCCCAAAGTGTGACCAGTTTAATTTATTTACATTCTTCCGTGCAGATTTAATCGAATTAGAAATCACTTGGAAGCTGTTTTTGGCTTCTGATTGGATAATGGCTGCATAAACGAATGCAAATAAATTAAAAGTGGTCACACTTTTGGGCTCCTTGCAAACCCCATAAGGATGCTAGATGTTGGCAGATATGATTAAAATGATATGCATTTATTTGTTACTATGAAATTACATGTACCTTTGACGCCTGTAAGTTATAAAAGTCTTGAAGTTGCCTCTGGAATCCATAATTTGGATTGGCTATCGACCGTGAACATTTAATGGCTTTAATAGCATCTCTCCAGTTTAGCTGAGTGACCGCCATGATGTACGCTGCTACAAGAGTGGTTGAGCGAGATACTCCAGCCATGCTTGAATGAACAGAAAAGATTTAGTTGAATTCACTGGAAAACACTAGATAGCAATGGCTGAGAAAGAAGACCTTTTATCACTGCATGTTATTCATACCCATGTTTCAATCTCAAAATCCCCAGGGAGTGATGGTAAATGTATTTGTAGCTTGAAGCAACTGGGGTATTTTCATTTCAGAACATATAGATGGGAGACTACTGTCAGTAGTAGCAGGTTGCAGGAGATACCCTCCCCCCTGGGTCGGGGTGCTCTGCTGGAGTCTAGGAACCATCACCCCATCTAGCACTAAAATTATATCCCCCATCGAATTTTTTTAAATTTTGTCCACAATAATACAGCATCTGCTATGTATTTTTGTACATTCCAAAATGGCCCGATTTAGCACAAAGATATTTAAATTTGAAATAATTTTCCTCACTCTGCAGCCCCATCTCAGACTAAAGGTCAAAATTGGAGCCTCATCAGAGACCTGAAAGGCCAAAGATGGGTTCCCATCCAGCGGCACATACCCAAATAGCATAAATAGGGTGGTAACAGCCATCACCCCAGGCACCTTCCCCTCTCCCAGCATTTTGTTTGCTGGTACCCATAATTTTATAGCAGCGAGTGACAAAATGCTCTTTGAGTAAAGTATCTTACCAGTGAACCAAGCATGCCCCATTGTTCAGCCTAAAATTAAAACGAAAGATCAATAACAATGTAGATAGCTAAGCAGTCCAGCTTTACAATGGTATTGTCAGCTTGTCATGGTGGTAAAGATTGACTGTCTTACATAACAACAACCCGCAGAGCCCGGGGAAGGGGGAAGGGGGAAGGGGGAAGGGGGAAGGGGGAAGGGGGAAGGGGGAAGGGGGAAGGGGGAAGGGGGAAGGGGGAAGGGGGAAGGGGGAAGGGGAAGGGGGAAAGGACTCTCACATGAAAGGGGCAGGGAAAGCTTTCAAACACAACTTACCTGCAGTTGTGAATAAAATCAATGCTTTCTTGAAAGAACCCTGATCTGAAAAAAAACAAACAAAAAAAAACCAGAAATTTGTAATTATCCCATTCAAAAGTAAATGTAGTGTGCACCTTTTGCACTGGGAAAACAAAAACACACAAATAACACATGACAAGAAGCATTTTTTATTATTATTTATAAAAAAACAGTCCTATTTCCAAATGTAACAACTGGATTGCAAGATCAAGTTTTCTATGAGCAAATAGTCAACAAATGTGCAGCTGAGCTGAGTTGATTATCACTCATAGAAACACAGAATGAGGGTCTGGCTTGTAACTGTTTTACTGGACACTGTCAGTGAAGGATCAGAAACCTACAATTTAGACATTTTTATACATTCTGTACTGCATATAACTTGATGCTTACATCTCTTGGTCAGGGGAGTCAGCTGCATGAATGCACTTATACTCTAGGTGCTACAAAACAGAAAGTAACATATTAATTACTTATTTAACATGTACAGGTACACTAAACATGGATTGTACACTAAATAATATTATATGTATTGAATGGTCTTTGTGAGCATGCGAGCACAGCGTTTTTCATTGCCAGCATGAGCATTGACTTAAAATGCCTGCACTAAAACCGAACGTGCGAGCACTCGTGAAAATATGAGCAGGCGAAAATGAACACCCAGTAAAATTTTGCAGGCATTTCGAGCAGAACCTTGATTTTGCAAGCATTGCAAAACTTGAGGGACCATTCATGAATTACTACAAGCATCTCCTACACAGATGCTCTTTGGGCTTTTCATGCAATTTTTTCTCTCCCACGACTAGACAAACCCAAAGAGTGTCTGTACGGGAGACTGCTGTACATGACCACCTAATAACTGGAATTATCATTCAGCATATTCATGCGATGCCCATAATTATATGGTCAGAAAATCATTTGTTATCCATCATCCATACATAACATATATCCTGCGATATATGTAGGTTGCCACGAATCGTCTGAAATCTTGCAATGTGCTGCACAACCACAGTTTTTCTTGCTGCAAAATCTGTTTTGTTGGCATTTTGTTGAATAATAAAACCTTTGCAATAATTATTATCCTGCTCAATCTTGCGGAATATTGTCTGACATTAAAGAATGAAAAGAATGAAATACTGTCTGGAACACTGTAAAAGCAGTGCACTATAATAATGTAATATATAGGTCTAATAGAAAGTCCTCTTGCCTGAGGTGTTATATGCATTTAAGTAGCAAGATCAAACCTGACAAACAAGAAAATAATAAGAAACAGTACAGAGAATTTAAGTGCTGATGAAGTTTTCATCTATAAACCCAGTGACACAACTGAACAGTTACCTCCAGCACTGGTTGCGCGTTATCGTGAATGGCCAGGATGTGAGTAATATTGTTCTTTGTTAATTGATCCATGTCTTTAGCATCTGAAAAACAATTAAAATTGAAAATAATTAAATATTTGCAAATACATGATCACCCAACTTACCCATGCAAACCTAACTAGCACGTAATACAGGTATACACACATGTTACATGGCAAGGGTGAAGCTTGAGATAAAAGAAACGTTATCAAATTACCCAGCACAGTTTTAATATAATACCCCCGGATGGCTTCATTTGGAAGTTTTCAACTATGTGCTGTAGATGTAAAATCAACATGTTAATCTGAATAACAGCAAATCACAGCAATTATCACAACAATCCACAATTACAACTAAATCTAAGTAATTGGCTTTAAAAACTCATGATACTTTTTCAACCAATCAAAAGAAAAACCAAAATCAAAACCATTTGTGACTCACTGACATACATTTTCCCATGTTAAATAACTTAAAGCAAATACAATACATACCTCTGAAATTACCCAAGTAAAGCCCTGGAAGAACCTGCAATTTGAAAAAAAAAGATAGTAACTACAGTAGCAACTCATTTAAGTCAAGTCTAAACAAGATAAACACACATAAAGTAGTGTTTTACTCACAAGTGATGCAGTTTAGTTTGAGACACTACACAGTGAAAAATCACACAAGTCAATTGTTTGAACCAGAGGCAGCGTGAACTTGCAACATTCTCCCCCTTGAGTGATGACTTGTCCCTTAAAATTTGATGGCCGGGCCATAAATGTCCTTTACGATCAGAAGTATTTGTGGAGCCGGTTTCTTCTAAATAAATGTATTTAATTTTTGGTCAGCTAGCATTTCACATTTTCATATAAAAAATTGTTTACCAGCACCTTAAAAATTGGTTTTAAAGACACCATTGTCTCAAACCTGTCACCTATGTAGAAGCCATAAGGGTCGAATGTCATCACATTACGCAGTTTCATCCACGGTTTTGGTATGTCCTTATTTTCGAATTACTTGAATGTAACAGATGCCAAAGTGTTTCCCTAAATAATTCTGCAATACCGTAAAATTCCGGTTATAAGCCCCCCGCTTATAAGCTCCCCCGGTTATAGTCCCATCTACCTGGAAACAATAAAATACATCCGGTTATAAGCCCCCCCGGATATAAGCCCCCCTCTGCTGGATGACAGTACTGAACAGGGCTAAATGTTGCTTTATTATGAATTTTTAACTTAAAAATGTATTTTGAGCAACACTGCCGTGCCTCGTTTCGAAACGTTTTTTCTATTCCGCTTATAAGCTCTCCTGGATATAAGCCCCTCCGCTTATAAGCCCACCCAAAACCCCTTACGAAGTTGTATAAGCCCAGGGCTTATAACCGGAATTTTACGGTATTGCTATGAAATCCTATCGTTCTACTAGATAATGTATATAATTATTCGCCAAATTATTGCATACTCTACCATCAACTCAAAAGCAATAATCAAGTGAGGATCACTTTTATCATATTTGGAAGTAGAATGAGACTTGCATCATTCATGCGTGACTGGCTTTGGCGGGATTTGCACGTGTTGACAGCTCGTTTCATTGGTGAATAGAAGTGATCTTCTTTGCTTTATGTATTTAAGCATCTATATTTCTTTGGAACAATGTCCAAGACGAAAATCTTGAGTTATTTTCAACATGAAACAGATAAAATCATTCACGAAGCAGAAGAAAAAACTGAAAACAAATTTCACGAGGAGGAAAATGGCACTCCACTTCTGAATTCGAAACCTCACAATTTCCAGATGAACTGGTTGAATGAACACAAGTGGTTAAGGTACGAAAATAATGCCACTTTAATAAATTATGCTCTGTCCCCTGCTATTGCCTATTTGTCCCTTTGTAAAGGCAATAGAGGGACAAATTGTCATAAAGCCACAACGTGATAAAGCTCAACTTTCTGTGACTCTGTATCTTGCAGTGCAATACCAGTGGCCAAACATGAGATGCTCATGACTTAGTTTCCCCACATTTGCAAGAGGTACTCAATCAATTTTCATGAACAAGATTAAATTACAAATTATCACGTTTTTTGCATCTTTTTGAACTTCGTGGTCTTCAGCAAAATTTACCATGCACATAACGAATCAGGAAAATCAACTGCATTACAACAATCCAAACTGGACCTATTGCAAGTTGAGCTTTCATGTCTTGTAAGTGAGAGTAATGAAACCACACACACCCATACAGCCAGTGTTACTGTTTGCATGTTCGAAAAAGTAAAGAAAAGTAAGAGAATATCGAAAGGGTCTTACCATAGAAAAATATTGGGAGTAATGTCAACATGTAAACTTAAAACAAACATTGATATCATTATACTGAAACAAACAAGGGAGCACAGAATTGAAGGTGAATAGCTCAGCTGTCATTGGAAGCAAGCCAAATGTATGATTTATCCAGCAAACTGCAAACCGATCAGATTCTACAGATTACTTGCAATCCTGAATTTGCATTGACTTGAGGCTTTTAAATTGGAAATATTCACTAAGTTCTTCAAGAGGTTTTCAACCAAGCATTAAATCCACAAGCTCAGCAGACTGCCTTCAAGTGCTTTAAGCCGTACTTTAGCCGATTGCAGTAAATCTGCATTTAGGCTCTTACGAGACAAGAACAAGCAGGATTACAAGCCAAGTCATGATCTTAAATAAGCGATTATTCAAGTAACAGAAAAAAAAATGCTATACAAAGCAAATCTTTACAAGCAACCTTCAGGATCGATGTCGCAAGACATTCTGTCATTATCATTTTCAGGATCTGTTGCTGCTAGGCACAGAAGTGTTACATAATAGCAACAATTTAAAAAATTGAAATTGTACTGGCCTTGTTCATTCCATTCCCCATGTCTTATTGCCAGACGAAGGTCAGAACAACAAAATATATCAAGTGCTGAAGATCAAACCCTCAAATTTCCGCCATAAGTTCTTTTATCACCAGTCCTCCGCTTCCTGTGGTGCATTCCCATCAGTCAATGCGAGCGTCATTGAAAATTGCAAATATCTGGGGGTGTCTTTCTTCGTCTCTCTCCCCAGCCGGCCCAATAGACTTCAGTGTCCGCGTTCGAAATTTGGACCTGATTTTGACCGACTGATTTGCGATCCAAATGTTAGTGCTATGTATTTTGGTTAGAAATTATGGAAGAGGTCCGAAATATTAAGTTTTCGAGCAACTGGCATGAGTAGAGAATATTTTGAAAAGAGGTTCTGGTCGGTATTGTTTCTGTTATGTTGCAATTTTTTATCGAAGTAGAGGACCCAAGTTATAAAAAGGTGCCTAACAACATTTGACATAGCACTGCAGTTCTAATACAATGTTTCGATGGGGAGGTTTCAACGAAAATTACTGTAATCTATGTCTTTTTTAACGGAGCAGGTTCGCGGGTGCGGTGCTCAAAACCATCCTCACGGCGCGTAATTTTAGGAAAATCCCTAAACCTATACATTATTTTAAAGCTTATAGAACCAAGAACGACGAGGAAATGTTTCCAACTTGCGAGATTTAATATAAAATGAGCTGCAACCAGTTAAGCGCAAATAGGGCGATGTTTACAAATGCGGCAAACTCTTGATTAGCCTGCGTAGCAAGCGTTCTCTTGCGAGCGGAGTGCTATGTGTCGAACGCGAATGAAGATTCTGGTCGTGCGAAAAGTCTTCACTCGCGCGCAACACATAGCACTTTGCTCGCACGGGAACGCTTGCTACGCAGGCTACTTGATAATTAGTAAATAAACCTCTTTAGGCGGCTGGTATATTGGAAGATAATGCGCGAGGCTGAAAGATTATTCAGAAAATAAACAGTTGACAACATTCCAGCCAAGAGTATTACCCTCCAATATATCAGCAAGCCAGAAAGGGGTTTATTTATTCCATTATCCTCCGATCAATTTTTACAACGCGCTTTGTCGCGGTAAAAAGGAGAAAGAACTTACCGTGATAACCAAGAAGCCAACCAAATAAGATAACCAAAAAGTCATTAGGGTGGCGCAAAATTCTTTAAGTATATATTTCTAATATAAGTAGACAGTGACAGTCAAGTAGAGAATAAGAAGTTTGGAAACTGTTTCTCGGCTACAACCACAAACGCGCGCGCGCGGTTGATGATTGTGACGTCGCATCTGACGTCAAAGGACAAGTAGTTTTAGAGATGGACTGTACAGCTTTTTAATGGCAAAGCACCGAATTTTAGTGCTCTTAACTCTCCTTTGGTATCCTCTGTGCTCTTCTGGAGTTAACTACGTCAAAATTGGCGGAATATTCTGCGACGAACTTAATTCCAAAGAGCTTTCAGCCTTCAATCTTGGCCTAGAATATGTCAACAACGATACAACATTGTTGCCGAACACCGTTCTCGTTCCTCTGATAAACAAAACTGACTGGACTGATACGTTCTCCAATATCGATGCAGCGTACGGGCAGATTCACAGCGGAGCTGTTGCAATAGTTGGGCCTACTACTTCGGCTACGGTAAAGGTCACGCATGCGCTATGTACCGGTTTTCGCATTCCTCAGATAGCTCCTTATGCTACGGATCCTTCATTTGACTTCTCTCCCGAGATTTACAGCTATTTAGTGCGCATGAGCAGCAGCGATGCGATTGAAAACCGTGCCCTGGCAGATTTTGTGTCACATTTCAACTGGACACGCATAGCAGTGTTGACATCAAGAAGCGATTTCGGGCTGAACGGGTTGGTCGTGTTTAAAGACATTGCTTCTCATAAGGGATGGACCTCGGTGGCGGTGGAAAGTTTCCAGGAGTTTAGAAACGCATCCAAGGTGAATGCCACCACACAGCTCCTTCACATTAGAAGCCGAGGTGCCAGGATTGTCGTTCTGAATTGCCTGGCTGGGAACATCCGTGTCATTCTGCGGCAGGCCAGCGATCTTGGAATGGTCAATGGATGGGTTTGGCTTGTTACCAATGGTGCATTCGCTTTTGACGGCCTCTACGTAGATGGACAGCCCATACCGGAATATTTACAAGGTATTGTGGGCATCAGACATTCTTTCGGTGGAGGAGCAGAATACGAAAACTTCCAAAGCATGTGGAGGAAGAAAGGATACGAGACAGCGCCTCTTGAAAAGGACGCGACCGTGGGCCATACTTTTGACTCAGTGTTGGTCCTGGCGCACGCAATTCACAATATGATACAAGATGGCTATAACGTGACTAGCACCGATGGCTTACAGTTTGGTGTGTATGAGGGCGGCTCGACTGCATTTAGCAAAATTGGAGACACGTTGTTAGATTATATCGCAAATGTCAATATTTCTGGAGTGATGGATAGCAGGGTCTTCGATACCAATCGTTCTCCGGTGGGCGCGAAATTTGACATTGTAAATTTGCGCTCATATGGATTTGAGAAAGTAGGTGAATGGGATTCGAGTAACGGACTGGTCATGGAGGAGAAGAAGGAAATAATATGGCCTTCTGGGAAAACCTCTATCCCTGTTGACACCTCAGTGTCCATGGAAAATCAAACTTTCACTGTTGTCACTATTGAAGAAACGCCTTTTATCAACAGACGATCTTCGTCGACTGCACCAGGCAAATTTGTACTAATAGGGTACTGCATTGATTTGCTTGAGAAGCTTCGAGAAAAGTTGAAATTTTCATACGAAGTTTACCTGGTGCCGGACGGAAACTATGGCTCCCAAGATCCATTTACCAAAGAATGGAACGGCATGGTTAAGGATATCGTCGAAGGAAGAGCACACATGGCTGTTGCTTCATTTACAATTAGCTCAGAGCGACAAAACGTCATTGATTTTACTCAACCTTTCATGCATCTCGGACTAACAGCTCTCATTAAATCTGTCAACGAAGAATTGGAGTACTTTAATTTTTTTAAACCATTCCAGTTAAACTTGTGGCTTATGATAGCGCTGACCACTTTTCTGATTGGTGTCCTACTGTGGTTCTTCAGCACCTTCAGTCCGTACGGGTTTTACGGCAGATGCGTTCAGATAGCCCATCACAAAGTACCACGGGAACACCTGAAGCGAAGACACACCCTTCGACTGACAAATTCAATATGGTCATCCCTTGTTTACTACGTTGGACAAAGTGCGGACAGCCTGCACCCTGTGTCGGCTTCTGGCAGAATCACCGTTGCTGTTTGGTGGTTTGCAATTTTGATCATCGTCTCAACATACACCGCAAACCTAGCTGCGTTTCTTACAATCAAGAGGTTTGCTTCTCCAATAAGCACCATTGAAGATCTGGCGGGACAAACATTGATTCCGTACGGCACTGTCATGAACAGCCAACCACAGTCCTTCTTTGAGTCGTCATCCATTCCCAGCTTTGTGACCATGTGGCAGTACATGAAATACCACCACACTCTTGTTAAGTCCAGTCAAGAGGGGATCAGTAAGGTAAAAGAAGGCAACTTTGCGTTCATATGGGACTCCATCGTCTTGGAACACACATTGCACACTGTGGAGTGTGGCAGTCTCACAACCATCGGCACCTTGTTTGGAAAGATAGGTTACGGCATTGGATTACCAAAGGATTCGCCGTACACTAAACAATTGAGTCAAGCTGTCCTGGAACTTCGCTATGAGGGCTTCATGGACAACCTTGAACGGAAATGGTTGCACGATCATGGAGATTGCAAAAAACAGCAGATTGTCGACAGCGGCGCGCAGCTGGGATTAGCAGACATGGCGGGTGTGTTTATGATTGTCTGCGTTGGTGTTGGGATCAGCTTCATTGTGCTTCTCATTGAATGGTTCGAAGCTTCGTATTTAACTACAAAGGAAGACGATCCGGATGCCCCTAAAACGCTTTTGACGTCGCTGAACACCAGACGCCGCAATACGTGGCACGATTGGAGACACCGGGATGACGTGCCAGAAATGCCGCGATTTATTGGTTCCTTGACAAGAAACAAGATGGGACGATTCCTGGCATTTTTAACGAGTCTCGGATTAAGACGAGGGCAGAGTAAAGTTTCGCCGGAGGTGATAGAGATTAAAACAGAAGCTCTAGAGAAGGAACGTGAAGAAAGTATTAAAAGTGACGATGAGCAAGAACAAGAAGAAATAATAGATTTTCAGCCCTGAAGAGATAATCCAAGAAAACAAAAGACGACTATTATTTTTTTTTTCATTGCATTGCGCGTTACTGGCAAATTTGAAAAATGTATAATAAAGATATGTGCTCTTTTGATCAGCCCTTTTACACGTGACTTCTCTTTGAAAATTTTATGACCTCTACGAGCAATCATGTGATTTCTTCTAGGGTTATCCAATATAGACGACCTGATACGAGACGTAAATGCATGGCATCAGTCTACCCGTAGGACTTATACGAATCGTGAAACAAAATTTGGTTTACCAGCCGTAGAGTTGATGAAGATTAAGTGCATATTATTATTGAGGCTTGGACGCAGTTCACCGTCTCACTAATAACATACAGTTCACCATCTGTACGACTCGTAAACCACTGTTTCACGGACCCGTATCAGTTGGTGTATATCAGTGGACATGGATGATTTCTTTTTGATATGTCAGTGATAGCAAAACTAAGATTTGTTCGAGGATTTTCGGCAATCAAACAAGTTAAACTTAGAAATATTCGCCTCATTAATTTTAGCTTATTTTCGGTGATCTCTGATTATTTTTTTTTTCATTTTTTATTGATAAATAACACATTACTTTACAAAAATAGACGATTAAGCCATTGTTACCTACGAGATAGTTTTTAAAGTTCTTCTTTATATTTACATGTTTTTTTTTTCTTTCTTTTTTTCACCCTATACAATAACAAAATTTATTACAACACTAGAGTTAAATCGCATAAGGAAAAGAGAAGTACATACAGTAAAGGGAAAGAATACAAAAGAAGTCTTGAATAATTGATTAAGTAAATCCTATGGATGATTCGTGCATAATTTTCTCCAAAAATAATACTTTAAATTGCTTACTAAATTATCGAATATATATATATAAAAAAACCAATAAGTAAATGAATGAATGAATAATAAATAAATAAATAAATAAATAAATAAATAAATAAATAAATAAATAAATAAATAAATAAATAAATAAATAGATAGATAGATAGATAGATAGATAGATAGATAGATAAATAAATAAATAAATAAATAAATAAATAAATAGATAGATAGATAGATAGATAGATAGATAAATAAATAAATAAATAAATAAATAAACGAATAAATAAATAAATAAATAAATAAATAAATAAATAAATAAATAAATAAATAAATAAATAAATAAATGTTAATTAATGCGAAAACGAATGAACGAATTTTATAGATTCGATGAGGATCCGGAGTTGCTTGCGGTACAAAATTTGAATTTCGCCTCTGTGAGTGAAAATGCACTAATTAATCAAACCTCAGCACGAGATTACTTCTATAAATGTCAGCCCGCCAATCAATTTTTCGTCAATCAAACGACGTCATTGTATGGAAGTCCTGTCATTCAAGCCATATCTTGGAGCTTCCTGAAGCTGCGCACATCTTGAAGGCAATTTGAACCTTTTTTCATTTTCAACAACCCAGAACAACAGGGAAACAAAGCACTGGAAAAACAATTATTCATGGCTATTGCGGAGAGCAGCTGAAAGTTTTAGTTCAATGTGCCTTTGAAGCCACGGGTAACAAATACAAAGTTTTATTAGTATTTGCTTTTGCAGTCGCGATTCACGCGACAGGCTGTCAAAAAATTCTTGATTAATTCTACGAGCATCTCGATGAGCTTTTAGATTATTCACGGTTGGAGAGATAAGGGTTCTACAGAAAACACTGCATGGTATATTAATCACGTCGGAATGGTTAGAGGTAGCAAAAGCCTAAATTTTCAAACAAAAGTAAACCTATATGAAAGATCAAGTTAATCTCGTAGCCAATTACATTCGCAACTGCCGCTACTCAAAACAAACCTTAATTTGATCCATTCGCCTCTCTTTCAGGTGTAAACAAAATAATGCGCTTTTCCAGCTAGACAAAGTGCCAATCGTACACTACATCTATCTTATCTTCACAATGCATAAAGCTCTTTGATTCATTTGAGCTGATTTATTTACACACAAGTTGTCTAAAATGGAGATCCAGTTGAATTTGATTGGTGCTTCGCCTTACACATCAATAAATCAAGGACTTCTTTTTAAAATACACGTCAATTCGCGCAGCTGTAAAGATAAGCAATCCTCCCCGAAATATTAGCCGTCTTGTGGTGAATTTTGATCAATTCACGGGAAAGGTGGATTAAGAATTATCATAAAGGCATAATTTCGATCGGTCACACGACAGAATAACGCGAATCTACATTTGAATCTGCATCCGAAGTTGGTAAAATGGCAAGTTCCAAGCAAAACAGCTCGTTTTGGCCCTGTAAACAGATTAATCATAACTCAAATTCATCTCATTTTGTCGCCATATTCGATCGTTTTCACAATATGAGATCAAATATGGAACTCTGTGATGTCACTTTGAGAGTCGGCAATGTAACCTTTTCAGCCCATCGCTTAGTTCTCGCGGCTATTTCCCCGTATTTTCGAAACATTTTTCTTTCGAAAAGAGCGACAGACACAGAAAAACAAGAAGTAATCCTACCAAGCAGTTTTCGAGACGACACAGTGAGATCAATTCTGGATTACTTCTATTGTGGCAGCCTGGCTATCAGTCGAGAAGATTGTGAAGATTTGCTATCCCTGGCTTCTCTCTTCCAGGTTTGATATAATTTTTCTTAAATTTAAAGCATTTTTTAACATATGTATTTGTAACAACTATGAGCTCAAATTTTGCATGAATACGATTATTACACGTCGATCATCACCGTTGTATTTTTTGAGAGCATGCAGAGACACCAACCTGCTTTGTTTCACATTAGTACCGAGATTAAAATTAAGCCATGGAAAATCCTTTTTTAGAGCAATTTCGGAAAAAGCAATTTTCTAGCCTCAATATATTTGCATTAAAATGAATACATTGCTTCCTATTTGTTTCATGATTTCTCTGGCGCCGCTGCTTGCATTGACGGGGATTTGTTTTAGACTGAAACCAAATTTTGGAAATTGCTTTTAATTGCATTGTGTTATTACTTCGTGTTTAAATAATTGTACAATGTAATTTTCTGTCAGCTGAGTAGCCAGACGAAATAAATATTAAGGATTCTAAGTAAAATTTATTCATTCCACTCCGTTTGTTTTCATACAGTCGTTTAAAACATGCAGGCTCAGGTAGATTGAATAATCCAACAATTCGCGTAATTTTGTTTCCCGGCTTTTTACAAAAGATCAAGAAAATGTTCATTAAACATAAATATTGGAATTAATTTTACTTATTCTTAATTGTTATTTTTTTCTGATTATTACAGTTATAGAGCCCCTCTGTGTGACCTCACAGTGGGGCAAATTAAACCGGAAAACTGATGATTAAATGTCTGGGTCTTTGAGGATATAATTTATCACCTACAGGTGAAATGTTTTGCATATATGAGATAATATTGGTCTCCAGTTTGAAATTTCTCTGTGTTTTCTAAATCAGGATATATTAATCGAAACTTTTTATTACGATTACAGTTTTGTTCCTACCTTGATCATTGACTTTAAAAATTTGATCAGTCGTTCGATCAATATGGCAAAAATGAGAAAAAACACTACAGCAATAGTACATATTATGACCACAATGCAAATCATGTATGCCTCGAGTTAAGTGTTTAGCAAAATATATCAATCTTTTTCTCCGGCTACTGAATAATGATACCCATTAGAGTGAAACACTAAGGCTAAGAAAAGGCATGCCGGAAAGCTTTTCTTTTCATCTTTTGTGAGCAACCTAATTGAAGTGGTTAAGTTTCCTATGAGTAATTGTACTATTTCTTGAGTTTAAAAATACCAGCTTTCTTTTGTTTTTCGCTGTAACGACACTTCCGCAAAAACTCACAGTAAAGTGGCGACATGTCCGTTTTCAGTCCCTCCAAAATGGCCACTCGTGGTTCACTCTCAAATTACTATTAAAATCTGAGCTAAAATATAAAACAATATGTCGGTCACCGGTTGAGAAAAAATTCCTAAAATCAGTATCGAGTAAAAATACAAGTCACAGTAAGAAGGAAAGTATATAAAAAATAAGACACCACTATATAGCTTGTAGATAGATTATACCGAAGAGTTCCAAAAGTAACGAGACTCGTTGGTTTCGGATTAGGTGGGTAGCATGTTTTCTACAAATAAAGGATAATCTTGTCGTGAAGAATTCGTATAACATAAAAACGATTAAGGGTCATTTTCGGGATTTGCTAATAACTGTAAAATTTTATCCATACTTTCGAAGACTTTTCGAGGTGTCGTTAAATTCGGAACTTTTGGTATTCACCCTCCTGCATACTTTTAAAACGGTATGTGTTTCCCGTGAGGCTTGCTGCTGAGTGATTTTGACTTCAGTGGTTTGATGCAGTTGCCATTTCATTTTTGAAAGCGTGCTTTACTTGAGTATTGTTGAGAAAAGCGCTCACTCACTTCAAGAATTTTGGTGATATTCTTCATAAATGTGGTCAGGAGCTCATTATGAGTTTATATGCCCATGATAAAAACCTATCGTTACCAGCAACAAACTGCGCAACTGGACCAACTTAATCTTCAAAATCATGGCTGCGTGTATTTCTTATAGATACAAGAAATTATTGACGAGCTTCAGGAATTCATCATTTCGAATCTTCACGCTTCCAACTGCTTGAGGTTTCAAAGTCTTGCACATAAACTTAAGCAGGCAGATTTCAAGGCTAAAATCGATCGTTTTGTGGACTGGAATTTCAAGAGCCTACTTAAGGAGCCTGCCTTTTTGGCGATGTCCGCTGAACACCTTATTGAAGTAATCAGCAGCGAAAATCTTCGGGTTAAACGCGAGGAGACTGTGTACGAGGCAGTGTACAGGTGGTTTAGGCAGGACACAGCTGGACGGTAAGGAGTAGCTTTTCCGGATAAGTGAAAGTAGATGAAAATCAAGGTTTTATAAGAGAAATTTCTATTCAGAGACTATTACTGAACCCTTTCTCTCCACAAGGAATGCCATATCTTTATAAAACTGATGGTAGCCATGAACCCGAAAATCAATGAGATTATCGATTACGGCTTCTGATGATATGCCATTTATATTTCAAAGGAGTTTTGGAGATTACACCAGAAAAACACGAAAGAACTCACAGATTACTACGTTATATCTTTCCTATTATATTCAGTTGGTACATATTTGGTAAACAAACTGAGGGCTTTATGCACAGTTCTTAGAGTGCGGTTTCTTGTCTGATTTTACATCGACCTTAAAAGTGTAAGAGGTAAAAAGTGCAAAGGTTGAAGGGATGGTAAATCAAGTCTCGTACTGAGGAGGGGTGTTATATTATTTAATGTTTTCACTGTGCGTCTTAATAAAAATTGCCCCAACACTGAGTATCAAAAGAGGATAAAGCACCTCATCCTATCTTGTTGGTATATAAGTAACAAACGCTTATTATGCATGAATGTTAAACTATATCTAACAAAGATGATTTCCATTTTAAACTTAAATTATTTTTCACAGAGAAAGTAAGGCAGAAAGTGTGTTCAAGGAAGTCCGTTTTGAGCAGATTCCGTCAAAGTACCTCACAAAAGAAATCGTACCAAATCTCTGCGACAAATACAGCATTTGCGTCGATCGAGTAAGAGAAGCTTTGGAACAACAGGCCGCGTCCGGTGAAAATACACGAGCATCTAAATCAGACTTCGCAAGAAAACCACAAGATGTCATCTACGTCATCAGCTGCAGAACAAACCTCGTGGAACGATTAGACACAGTCAAGTGCGCATGCGTTCGTTGTCACCAGATGTCGCCGACGGGGCCTGTGGAGAGTTTGAGTGAAAACCGCTGTGCAGTTGTTGTCGGTCAGGATCTTTACTGTGTGTCAAATACCAAAGTCGATAAGTTTAGCGTATTGGAGCTTTGCTGGACTGAAGTTGGAGAAGGTAAGAAAGAAGCACACATAAAATACTTATAATCCTGTCGGTCTCCACGATTACTTAGTCTATAGCTGAACCACATAGCTGCCAATTTTCGTTTCTAAAACTGAGCTTTTCCGACAATCAGGTTATCTGACTTTTCGAGAGAACCTTTTTGTATTTAGTATGATTCTGGCGCGCTCATTGGTTGAGAGTTGGGGAGAGTTCAAATATCGATCATGGCAATGACGTAACCTGTAACGCGCGCGCAATTAATATTCTTCACTATTTCGCTTTATTCCAGAATTGTTACAGAAACAAAATGCCTGCACTTTTCCATGGTTTATTCCGTTGTAGACCACAGTGATAACACCGCAAAATGTCATGCAGAAACTTACAGTGAAATAACGCTCTAAATTGGCCTCCAAATTTGCATCACAGAAGTCATTTTTGAGTCTCCGATTTAGTTTAATAAGTTCATGTTTCATTTTCCAAATACATATCAGCCTCCAGTAACTTCGAATGTTCACTGATGCTCTACCTCGCAGGCACTGACGTCCATGACTCTGGCGTGTGTGCAGGAAAGG
>OY855903.1:17273885-17416385 GCA_963693305.1 Meandrina meandrites | reverse complement strand
AAACAAGAACAGGGTTTTATTGATGATGGGTCTTCTTGGAATGTAGTTTTTGAAACCTCTCTGTAACTGAACCATTTTGTTAAAAGCCTTTTCAAAGTCAATAAACAATTTTCCTGTCTCGTGCTGAAACGTTAATTACAGCGACGGTACTCTTTTATGCAAAATTGGTGCCGAAGTCAGCAAAGCAAGCAATGATGGTCACCAGCTTTCTTTATGCAGGCAGCTGCCTCTTTTGAACAGCTTGTACGTCAAAGAAGAGGAAGACATTTGCTTTTTTTTTGTCAGAGACATCTCTTTGAACCCACTACATCTACTCTGACATGAGGTTCTCAATTTGTGTATAACAACTAGCTGAGGCTAGCAAAATGGGCCCTCAGTATTCTAACTGCAGACATAATAAGCCTTTGAGACAGAAAAGGATAACTTCTTCAATGGGCTGTATTTTTAAAATCAATTCCGTCATAAAGTGATGGACCATGATGAAACGCGGCACTCGCTTCAAAAGCAGGTTTTTTAGTTCAACGGAGTTCAGTGGACCGTTAAGTTTCGCCCCTTCCACCTCCCCTGATGTTGCATCCTGACATTCGGCGCGCGCTGCACAACGTTTACTCTGGTAGTCACGTGATCCTCCCTTATAATTCACTTAGCTTCCCGTATATATTACTAGTTAGTGTATCTAATAATTGAAGCAGTGTCCCCGATTAGTTAGCCTCCTTCGCAGACGTTCTTTTGGCTTGTCACGTTCTTTTACGGGACGAGCCAGGAGGCTAGTTATTAGACCTGATAACAAGCTATAAGAGAAGGTACTTAAATAGGACAATAAAATGACTTTTTGAGGGAATATTGTTTATTTGCGCCCGCGTAGTGTCATTTGCGGCCCGAGCGCGAAGCGCAAGGGCCGCAAATGACACTACAAGGGAGCAAATAAACAATATTCCCGAAAAAAAGTCATTTTATTATCATTATTATCAATATACAAGGCCAAATAACATCCAGATATAAACTAACACATTTAATGAGCTTTATATGTTCAATAATACAAGTACTTCGCGTTGAAAATTTTGTGCTATGCTGCACTGAGGCCCATGTATTGTATCGGTGTAGTTAAAAAGAGCTGCTGTGTCTCTGAAAATAAATGGATAATAACAATTTACGGTTACATTTTCCAGTTGAGCCTCGGCGTAAAATCCCCGCAAAGCTTAAAGCTCGACCCTAGAAACACAAAATGAAGTGAACCGATGCTTTGTTATGTTTCGTTTCTCGTAAGACAACAAGAAGTTGCTCTCTTTGCATCTTCGCCTTGTCCTTTTGCTTCTAAATTCGAATTTTTTAGCTGCATTTTGTCCCATTCATAACAAATAGACTTTGATTTTTCTTTCCGAACACTATTCGCTCAGCGAGAAACTGTTCGAGACTTTTTTTACTTCAAAACTTGCTGTACGCTACTGTACGCAAGCCGTTCGGACCCGAATGGTTTTCCCGCGTCATTAAACGTAACCTGATTGGTTGATATTCATCGGATGATGAACCGAGAACCAATCAGCTGCAGGGCCGTTAATGCAATAACGGCCCGCTAGGAGTCATTTGCGGCCCGCAAAGTGCGTGTTTTCAAGAGGGCGGTTTTCAATTTGGCCGCGTATATTGATAATAATAAAGTTTTAAATTAATTGATTGCTCTGCTTCATCATTTTTAACCGCGCGGCCATGGGCCGAGCGCGGTTCTTGCTCTGCATGGGATTTATTTTTTTTCGTCGTTTTTTAACCGCGCGGCCATGGGCCGAGCGCGGTTCTTGCTTTACACGGGATTTATTATTAACCGCGCGGCCATGGGCCGAGCGCGGTTCTTGCTTTACACGGGATTTATTTTTTTTTTTCGTTTTTTTGTCGGTGACCAGACCCAAACCTCCCCTCGGCCAAATCACGATCGGGACTGAATCACGCAACCTGGGATGCTTATTCGCCAAAAGCTGTTCCGGGAACAATGATGTACGGGAAATGTTACGGATAATGTTTTCTTTGTTGTGAATAACATATATTTTTCTTTGGGTTTTTTCGAAGCGTTGGATTCATTTTGTTCGCATTGTGTGTTTTTTTGCAAGTTTATATCGGTAGAAGCGACGGTCATTAATTTATTTGCACTTCTGCGAGTATTTCTTGAAATTCTTTAGCTGTTTCATTGAAGCAAGTTCAAAGATTTAAAGGGAAATAAAATATTTGCTTAAGTAAACAATTGAGCGTGCCCAAACGTGCAGGGGTTACGTCATTAGAAGGGAAAAAACCCCAAGCTAAAGATAGCCGGGGATAACGTAAACCTCGGATTGTAAACGGATTAAATTTAACCGTGACATTTGAGAAAGAAAGCTGTTAATTAGCCAAAAATATAAGCGCGGTTTTAAGTTGCTATAGCAACTTCTTGTTATTTTTTTTTTGTTTTTTTTTTGTCGGTGACCAGACCCAAACCTTCACTCGGCCAAATCGTGATGGACACTTCGAATCGCGCAATCTGTGATGTTTACTCGCTAAAAGCTGTTAAAACATCAATGTACGAAACATGTTACGGATATTGTGCTCTTAATTGTGTATAAAATATTTTTTCTTTTCGTCATATCAAATCGTTGGATTGAAAGGGAATATTAAATTTCCTAAAAAAAAAGTATTACGTCAGCCATGAAATGCGCTGATGTTGCAGGTTTCACTTTCGTTACGTGACAAATAACATTGTGTTTCATTTGCATGTCTATGTCGGCAGAAGCGACGGTCATTAATTTAATTTGTTTCCTCTTCTGCGAGTATTTCTTGTGGGTTTAGGCAATCGAAGTGAATTCTTTGGCTATTTCCTTGAAGTGAGTTCAAATATTTGAAAGGAAATGAAATATTTGCTTAAGTAAACAATTGAGCGTGCCCGAACGTGCAGGGGTTACGTCATTAGAAGGGGAAAACCCCCAAGCTAAAGATAGCCGGCCACAACATAAACCTCGGATTGTGTGACTAACGTGACTACTTTGCTAGTCCTTTACTCATAATACAAACGGATTAAATTTAACCGTGACTTTTGAGAATGAAAGCTGTTAATTAGCGAAAAATATAAGCGCGGTTTTAAGTTGCTATAGCAACTTCTTGTTATTTTTTTTTTTGTATTTTTTTGTCGGTGACCAGACGCAAACCTCCACTCGGCCAAATCGTGTTTAGGACTTTGAAATCACGCAACCTATGATGTTTATTCGCCAAAAGCTGTTGAAACATTAATGTTCCGAAAATGTTGCGGATATTGTTTTCTTTATTGTGTATAAAGTATATTTTCTTTTGGTTTTATCGGAGCGTTGGATTCAAAGCGAATGTTGAATACACTGAAAAAAGGTATTACGTCAGCCATGGAATGCGCTGATGTTGCAGGTTTCACTTTCGTTACGTGACAAATAACATTGTGTTTTATTTGCATGTTTATGTCGGCAGAAGCGACGGGCATTAATTTAATTTGTTTTCTGTTCCGCGAGTATTTCTTGTGGGTTTAGGAAATCGAAGTGAATTCTTTGGCTATTTCATCGAAGTGAGTTCAAAGATTTAAAGGAAATGAAATATTTGTTTAAGTAAACAATTGAGCGTGCCCGAACGTGCAGGGGTTACGTCATCAGAAGGGAAAAACCCCCAAGCTAAAGATAGCCGGTGACAACGTAAACCTCGGATTGTGTGACTAACGTGACTACTTTGCTAGTGCTTTACTCATAATGAAACAGATTAAATTTAACCTTGACTTTTGAGAAAGAAAGCTGTTAATTAGCCAAAAATATAAGCGCGGTTTTAAGTTGCTAGCAACGTCTTGTTTTTTGTCGGTAACCAGACCCAAACTTCCACTCGACCAAATCGCGATCGGGACTTCGGATCACGCAACCTGGGATGTTTATTCACCAAAAGCTGTCGAAACATCAATGTACAGAAAATGTTACGGATATTGTTTTCTTTATTGTGTATAAAATATTTTTTCTTTTGGTCTCATCGAAGCGTTGGGCTCAAAGGGAATTTGAAGACACTAAAAAAGGTATTACGTCAGCCATGGAATGCGCCGATGTTGCAGCTTTCACTTTCACTATATGACAAAAAAGATTATTTTTTCTTTGCAAGTTTATTTCGCCAGAAGCGACGGTCATTAATTTAATTGTAATTTTGCGAGTATTTCTTGTGGGTTTAGACAATTGAAGTGGATCCTTTGGCTGTTTCATAGAAGCGATTTGAAGAAGATTTGAAGCAGAATTTAATATTTGCTTAGGTAAACAATTGAGCGTGCCTGAACGTGCAGGGATTACGTCATTAGTAGGGAAAAAAACCTTCCAGCTAAAGATAGCATTGGATAACGTAAACCTCGGATTGTGTGACTAGCGTGACTACTTTGCTAGTCCTTTACTCAAAGTGCAATCAGATTGAATTTAACCGTGACTTTTGAGAAAGGAAGCTCTTAATGAAAAAAAAAAATATATAAGCGCGGTTTTAAGTTGCTATAGCAACTTCTTGTTTTCATATGGAATTGCATTGAGGATAAAATAACTTTATTAGCAAAGCTGTTTCTGGGCTCAGTCTCCAGCCGTGGGTGTTTCCTAACCCTATTTGTTATTTATTTATTCGCTTATTTATGATTGTAATGTTACAGTTAAGCTAATTCGGTCTCACTAGCACCTTTTGTGCTACAGGTTTTTACCGTTGAGTTTAAATGAAGCATGTGTGGTTGTTGTCCTAACTTGAAAACAAATAAGGCCGTCGTGGCTTTCACGTTAGTTCAGCTATGGCAGTTATTGTGAGTTTTATTGCCCAATATTGATCAGGGGCGTAGCTACCTGTACGCATATACGCACATGCGTACCTGAAAAAAGTGAAAAATAAGCAAAATAAAATGTGTCACGCTATTTGTAATAAAGTCTGCATACGAGCCTAGGGGCCCATCAGGCCGGAGCTTATCCCGGTTTCTGTAGCATGAAGCGACTAGGCCGGAGTATTTCTACTCCCCCCTGGATGGGATGCTAGTCCATCGCAGGGTTACCACCCAGCAGTAAATTCGCCGGTACCCATTTATACACCTGGGTGGGGAGAGGCACTATGAGAGTAAAGTATCTTGCCCAAGAACACAACGCAGTGCCCCGGCCAGGGCTCGAAACCGGACCGTTCAATCCGGAGTCCAGCGCACTAACCATTAGGCCACCGCGCCTCCCACACGCTATTTGTAATAATGTTCATAAATATCACGAATCAGACTTTAAATTAAATTTGGTCATTCTGGATTTGCTGGGACGAAAGACAGAGGATAAGCTCTGTGGTTGTAATGAGAAACCGGCTAAATTTGCGAGTTATTTGCCATTTCATATCAAGAAAGAACGCCTACACTTGTAACATAACCTCACCATAACACTCCCATCATAAAAAATCTAAACAAAGCACGTGGAAAAAAAATCATTTGGGAATTGAGAGGAAAGGAGGGAGGAAAGAGGGGGGGGGAGGGGGGTGGGGGGAGAGACTTGTAGGGAGATTGGCCTATTGGAGATTTGGAAAATTGTGTGTACCTCTAGAAAAAACCCTGGCCAAGACCCTGTTAATGCAATATCAATGCTCACTTTTATATCATGACTAGATATTCTGGTACATACCGGTAACACAGTATTAACAGATCGGATTAGCTGAATATTGGTTTCAATGGCGGCCGCACGGATTGACCACACGGACTTATCATATCATTATGCACCCATGTTGTATAACCATTACGCCCTTTTGGCTTCAATCTGTTGTAAATTCACACAAAGAGTTTAATCATATGCTTACTTGTTAAGTGGCACAGTTACCATATATGCTGAAACCAAGGATGTTTTTGTAAGTTATAAGGGTCAGTTCCACTTGAAGTTTCCTTTTATTTTAAAAAATTTAGCCGTCAAGCCGGAAACACGAAATGCAAAAATCCGGAAGTAAAGTTGCCCTTGCGTGTCTGGCAACCTTGTACTTGTTTAGCAACTAGATATTGCAATGGATCCTTATAAAAGGAAACTTCAAGAGGAACTGACCCTTATAACTTACAATATCACGAATCAGTCCTCAGTGAAACTGAAAATAATTAAGGCTTGCAGGTTCCATGGTTTTAACTGGTTTTCGCTTTCGAGCTATAGGGCGTGCGTCCCTTTCCTCGCGTGTGTCCCTCGAACTCACGCTTTATTTATTTTTTTCCCCACGCTCTTGGCTAAACAGATGGCAGGGTGCTTTGGCTAAACTTACTAAAAACATCTCCTTTTGAAGAGAAATCAGCAAAGTATCTTAACGTTTGAAAAGGGCAAATATGTTCGGTAATTAGTAAAAAAGGCCATCTCCTCACTTAAAAAAGAAGAAGAAAAAATAGACGTCCATTGGTTGGGACCGAGTGTAAGTTAAAAGAAAATGCATTTTCTAATGTTGTCTAATTTTAGATGCATTTGGCAGCGAAACAAAAAGAAGCAAAACTCATTAGTTTTCCTTTTCTGTTCGGGTGATGTCATTACATGTAAACGGCTGCGTTTTCTCAACGTAAATAGTGCCGCAATTTGCATATTTTTTTGCTTGCTACCGTATTTCCCGTGACCCAAATGGCTAAGACTTTATAATTATTCAGTATACACGTCATTTATTTATTATGGTTGATATCAACAAACCATCAGTCGTGTTCGGTTTCTGTTACGGAAAAGGAAACTATTTTAACTTCGAAACAGAATTGCTTTTACGCTCAGCTTCATTACAAAAGGTAAGATTAGCCGTGACTTGCGTCGTTTTATAATAATATTTCTGCTCAATATTTTTTAAAACCTATAATAAAGTGAGCTTATGGTGCTCAATTATTGCACGAATAATAGTTTCAAAACAAAAATAACGTAGCTCCCTGTACTTTTAGCAAGGTTACAGTTTGGCTTGGGAAACTCATTTTCAGGCTTTATTCGCCAGCTAGCTACTATACTACAAAGAAAATTTTTTCCCTGTTAAAACAAAACAAAGGGACAATTATTTTGACTTGCAAATCAGGAAAATGTCGACGATGGCAAAAATTATTTTTTTTCCGCATATCCTTGCCGTTTTTGCTGTTAAATTAAAAAACGAAAAAGAACAAAACGCATTTGAGCAAGAACTTATTGCTATGTTTTATTTCGCCATTAATCATTCGACTTAAAGCAGCCGGTAGAGAGCTACAGAAATCCCCTTTCAAGACGGAAATAAATTAAAAGACAAAACCCGACTGAATATATCCGGCCCATATCTCGGGTGACAATGTATTTCGGCTTTCCGTGATTCAAAATTGTTTCAGTAAATATGTACGTTTATGATTAAACTCAAATGTAGCAAACGAAATTCGGTATCATGACATATCGAACCTATGGCCAATGGAACAAGTGTTTTGCTGAAGTGAGGAAAGTCCTCTGCGATAAAATGGTGATTGCATCCGTTATTTTTTATATTTTTAATTACCGTTATGCTATACTTTGAGTGAAAATGAAATAAGATGAAATAAAAATTCTGGAAGCTGCTTCTAGTAAAAAGATAATAAAAGTTACACTCCAGCGGACAAACGTGCTCAAAATTGACAAAGCTGGTGGCAAAATGCAAATATATACCCGCATTGATCATTATGAAAACTCATTTATAAATTCCGTCCACTCTTTGTTTTCTGCATGCAAAGAAATGATCAGTTTGGAATTTTTAGCCAGATACTGCGAAATGGTGACCACAATTTTTTCTTTCCCGACCTTTTCCGTTTGTATTTTTTGACGGGGGTGGAGCGGGGGGGGGGGGGGGAGGGGAGGTGTTCGCGAGGCGGGGGGGGGGGGGGGGGGTCGAGGCAAAGTGTCGGTTCCAACATAGCCTTTTCTAGTTTCTCTTGGCAGTTTTTCTTCTGTTTATCCGTTTTATTTGAATTGGATGAAAACAGTTGCTGTGTGCATTATGTTATCGTAAGCCACATAAAATGGCAATTTCAACGAAGTCTTTTCAGGTGGTCTATATATTTTGTATCCCCAGACACTATTGTTTCTACCCCTTCCATTGTTTGTTTGATTCTTTGAATTGTAATTTCTGGTACGGTATCGAGGCTCAAAGAAGAAAACCACATTCTCATTCTCTGATAAAGTCCCGGGTCACAAAGTTGCGAAGAAATATTCTATTTGTGCAAGAGGAAATGCTCTTGATTTGTGACAGAGCCCTGTAACGGCGAATAACCTAGTCTTATTATGGTTATAATAGTTTGTCATGGTAATTTCAAAATTGTTTTTCTTTTTTCTCGCTTTCCCGTATTATGTGATAATCCTGTGAATGCGGTTTCAGTTTTTAATCAAATTAATTTAGAAAAAATCGAAAATGAAAATGAAATCACGACATGAGAATTTTTACTTTTTTATAACTCGGAAGAGCAACAAAGGCTGATCCAAAAAGATTTGTTGAACATAAAAACATTGTCTTGCTGATCAGCCCAGCGGTTCGCCAGTACACACTTCTTGAAGTCCGTTTATTAAAGACTGCGTGACACGTCACGTTAATAATTCATGAAACGCATTGCGAAATTAATTTGTAATAGGCTTTCACGGTGATCGTTTCGATAGTAATGCAATATCTATCCGCACTGCGGTAGGACAAGAATACGGACTAACTGTTGGTTCTTGCTGTGCTCTGATACAGGTAGATTTAACTACAATCCAGCTTGTAAAGTCAGAAGACTCTACAGAAGAGAACCACCAACCTTCTGCTGATAGAAATCTCCAGTAGATGAAAACGCGATCGAATTAGTAGCCGCCGTTGATATTTTCTGGCGTACACAAAGAAGTATTAAAGACATTCGCAATCGACAGTAAAAATATGGTGAGTGCTGTCCCTTTTATTTCTTACGTTCGCTGAGTGTGTTCGACCAAGATTTTAATGTTTACCCGCTAATTGCACTTCTGAATGGTTGTTGAATTGTAGATTGAAAGGTTTCGTCGCGTTTTCTTTCCGAGAGCGTTGGTGTTGGCCTTCTGCTGGATGATGTCTTCGACCGCCGCGTTGAACAACAAAACATCGAACAATACCACAAACAACAAGGGATCAAATGAAAGTTCGGATAAACCTTTTAGCTGCGAATGGAAAGATTTAGAGTTTCCCATCACCTATGGACCAGGAATTGCTTGTTCGCTGTGTATACTTATCGGAGGATTTCACTTAATTTTAGGTGAGGATCCGATAAAACCCTTCTTGCATTTTATTTTCACTTGCATTGTTACATTTTTCGAGCCTTGTAAACGCGCGCCGCTGATCCAGCAAAGATACGAATTTCACAACACCGGCATTTAACACGAAAAAGATTTTGAAGCTACATAAGCTATTCTAAACGAAACAATAAACCCGATTTACGAGAATAGATGTTGTATGTATTTGTGGTTCAGAAAAATTCTGTTCCAGTAGGGGGTTTACATTAATATTTCTCAAATCGATCTTCTCAGACATTTTCTAGAAACTGGCGACTTTGATCCGATAACGATAGCTCGTTTTTATCACAACAGGGTAATTTCTGAGTCTTTAACGAGCTGCCTTTGTTTAAGATATCTGTTGTAAGCTGTTTAGTTCGTGTTTGCTTGTTTTCACACGTTTCGTATCGAGCTTCCTTTTATATAAACGGGATTAAACCTACAGTATTTGCACGGGCGAGTGAAACTTGCTAAAGTTCATTTCCGACGAGCAAATGTTTATCGTGAAAGAAAATCGAACAGAGATTAAAAAAAGAAATTTTTTATTCATCGACATAAATAAAACGGTGGTCGATGAAAACTAAAACGTGGAATGACTCATTTTGCTTAATTTGCATTTTATTGGCTCCATTCAATTGTTTGCTTCGCGTGGGAGTCTTTTTCACAGAACAAAAGAAATTCGAGTTCGTCATTTCCTCTTCCGTCTGTCTGTTCGACGCGAAACCTTATGGTTCAACTGCATTCACGTATCTCGACTTTACATCATGTGTTTAGTCTTTAGAAAAGACCTTTAAGCAATCCTTTATTTCGTGTTGTCAGTTTTCAATATTGTGCAGGAATAATTCTTGGTACAAACAAAACACCATTTCTAAGCAACCCGAGATATTAAACTGTCAAGGAGGTATTATTTCGGGAAGCAGTCCAATATTAATTGTCAAAATTTTGACAGTTTATTTTATTAAATGCTGTACCTCTAGCTTGGGTTGAGGGTCAAAAAGTGAACTTTTTTGCAGATAGTTACCGCTATTTTTCTTTGGCTGGGGAACACTCTTTTTGTCAGTCCCCAATGTTGATCAATTTGTTTCAATATTAATGCTTACCGAAATACTGGTGTCTGTTGTAAAAGGCGACTAGAATGTTACTACAATTAAATCGTAAGGCAAGGTTTAACTACCACACACCTTGAATAATTAAATAATCTGGGAGAAATTATTTACAGATATTGTGTTATAGAAATCACTTTAGTTTCTCATAAGGGCATGGATAGTTTATATTGAGCACGGAGAGTTATTGTGGTACACTGTAGGTGTTAGGTGTGGTTACTTAAACTCCTCCCCCTCAAAAAAGGGTGGCAATTATTTGAGGGGGCTGCAGAACTTAACTCAAGTTTCCATAGCAATAAGCATGACGTGACCTCGAGTGTTGCTGCCCTCTCCATCCCCCATTATTTGTAAGGCAGTGAACATTTTTTTTGCTAGCGTTTTCCGCTCCTGCCTAGAGAGAGGAACTGGGAGAGAAAATGGCAAATGAAGGCTTTTAGCCAAGGGGTAATTGTTATGCAAAGAAGCAATTTAGTCAATTTATTTGTACAAATAACTCTGAATGAATTGCTTGTCTCTCTTAACACAGGTTTCAAGTACCAGAGAATAACCCTCTTTGCGACTGGATTTTCATCTGCCTCGCTTCTTACATACCTAATATGCTTAATCAGAAGTTCCCTGGATATCCAGTATATCCTATTAATAACTGCCGCAGTCGGGATCTTTGCAGGAATTCTGTGTACGACAGTAATTTTCTGTGGACTTTTTACAAGTGGCATTGTTGCTGGTTTCTGTTTAGCAATGGCCTTCCTTCTTGGCTTCGCATCTTTGTACCAATATACGACACTTTCCATACCAGTAGGAGTTCTCATCGGAGTCTCTGTTCTTATGGCGGGGGCTGGCGTTTGGTGGAAGCGGGTTCTTCTAATTGTCACGTCATCAATCTATGGTGGCGCACTAATGATCAGCGGATTGGACTATTTTATTGAGGACTTGCGTTTACTACACTATATTTGGCAGAAAGTTTTCACCATGGATGTCAAAGGAGTTGAGCCTTGTTTGTTTTCATGGATTATTTTGGGGGTGTGGCCACTCACAGTACTCATTGGATTGTTAGTTCAGTTCCTGAAGACGGCAAAGAAGCCTCCGAAACCTAAAAAGGGTGAGAGTCATCGTAGAAATCGTTCACGTGAAAATGATCACAACTTCCTAGGCCTGCAGCTTGTGTAAAGGTGCATGTAAATATAATATTGCTTATTTAATTTTATTCTTACACTTTTTAAGCTTACTTGGCTTTAAGACTTTGCTCTATTTTACCTGACATCTAATTGCTTGATTGTGTAAATAAGAATTAAATGAGATCAAACACTTTGTCATTTTTACCAAATGCTTATTTTAACTGGTTTAACTTCAAAAGTGGATTTCCAGCAATTTAATAGTTCAGAATCTTGATTTTGTATAATTATCTAATTTGCTGTTTTTGGCACTGTGTGACAGTATTAATCTTGTAATGCACATTCTGATTGATATTGATTTGTAAATAAGATCAATTGTCGTTATTTATGTCTACGGTAGTTGAGTTATTCATGTTTTAGATATCTGAAATGTTGTAACTGTTTTACAACCCCGTACAGTCATTGTGGTCAGGTGACAATTTTAAATTTTTAATTACCTTCAAAAATTATGCCAGATATCATCAATAGCTCACAACCATTTGCAAGTTATAATTTAGATAGACCATGTACTGTGTACATGTACATGTAGTATTATTGAATGACGTGAAATAATGTATGCCAAATGATCTAAATGCCAATCGTTAATTACTTCCGTGTGGGTAGAGGCATATATTTTTAATTGCTGGCAGATTTTTTAGGAATTGTGAATATTGTTATATTCTAGCTTGATTCTTTATTGACCTTTGAGTAGTATCCTAAAGCAAAATAACAACAAAAAAAGAAAACAAGCACTCAATTTTTTCCAAAGTAGCAACACAGCACTTTCTTTTTAGAGAGTGCATGAAACAAGTGTATGAAAGTGATATGTGATGGAGCAAGCAAAGCATCCTTTAGTTGGAAATTATGGCTCCCCATTCCGTTAAATCAAGCTTCCTCACTTCATTTACATGTGTATTGGGCTTATTTTATTGTTTTTTATTGATACAGACTTTTCAAGATTTATTTATACCTTAACAGTAAGGGCATTCAAAACAGTAAGAACTTTGGAGAACTCTAGCGTGTCACAGCCATCTACAGATGTATTTTATTCTCATATTTTTATCAGAGCTGCAGTTCATTGTTTTTTGACTGCCTATTGAATTACTTAAGAAAGAAAAGGGCAAAAGTTTGTTGAGTACTTTAGTATGCAACCCTAACATGAATTAAATTGTAAATTTTGTAGAGATAAAATGATGACAATGTAATTTCCTTATGCCCAGCTGAATTGTACCTTAACTGAATTTTTGTAGTTACATTTACTCTACAGTTTTAAATATGAAAGACGTTTGTAAGCTGCAAAGGTAATATTAATATTAGGGTGAAATAAATATGACAGATTTCTAAACTTTTACTTGCAGTTTATACAGTTTCATCTTGTTGACCTGCCATAGAAAAGTGTGAAGGTGATATGTGATCTTCGCAGTGAATTTCCAATTTAAGCAATTGGAATGAAGAAGCCTGAAAAAAATCAGGGCTTCAATGGGATTCGAACCCGTGACCTCCGCGATACCGGTGCGATGCTCTACCAACTGAGCTATGAAGCCACACATTGGGAGCGAGGTCAATTGTGAGTTCTTATTTTCCCGTGAAAGGAGTGAAATGACGTGTAGTATATGAAATGATTCATATATGAACTGCGGAATGAACTTCATACATATCCGCAGTTCATATATGAATCATTTCATATACTACACGTCATTTCACTCCTTTTACGGGAAAATAAGAACTCACAATTGACCTCGCTCCCAATGTGTGGCTTCATAGCTCAGTTGGTAGAGCATCGCACCGGTATCGCGGAGGTCACGGGTTCGAATCCCGTTGAAGCCCTGATTTTTTTCAGGCTTTTTCATTCCAATTGCTTAAATTGGAAATTCACTGCGAAGATCACATATCACCTTCATATATATCCGCAGTTCATATATGAATCATTTCATATACTACACGTCATAGAAAAGTGTGCATATTATGGCCACATTATGCAGGTTATCATCATTTCATTCACCAAGCTACTCTGCATTAACATCCATTCATATTTTCTCCTTATCCATGCACAGACTTTCACAACAAGCGTTATTCAATGGGATCGCCATTTTACTCAGCACCTGACGACATAGAAATGACCGAACTACTTGGGGAGCAGGGGCAGGCACCTCCAACCCCCTCCCTAAATATGGACCACACCCCGCAAAGGGCCCCTATGCTATTGGAAGAGGATTGACACCATGCAGACCTACAGAGTGATTGTCGGACACTCGTGACTGCTGCAGAGTGACAATTGGTTTTAGACTCTCTTAACGTCCAGGGTGTAGCCGTCTTGTGTCTTTGCTTCTAAAACAAATAACAGCTGTGAAACAGGCTTTCAGGGAGATGGGCATTGATCAGAGCATCTTATGGATGTCAATTTGTTTTATGAAAATGATTTATTTTTCACATTTGGGAGGGTGGAGCCCAAGGCCCCAAATAAATTTTGGATACCCATTTAGCAAATCTTGGTGAAAAGCCTGTTGCGAAGTAGACATCTTTTTCACAGCTTATGACAATAAATGCGAAGTGCTTTAAACCAATTTTAAATAACAATACTACAGTGTACATTGTAAAGCTGAGGAACAAGTATCCATTTTGGCAAATCTTTGTACAAGAACAAGACTCTGCATGTTACATGTAGTTTTTGTCAAAGCAATAATAAATGTACAGAAGACATGTAACAGGAAAACTGTACCAAAAAGATACTTGTTACCCCATCTGCATGGTGATTCATAGAAAAAGCTAACCTAAAAACAAAATAACATTAATGCAAAGTAATAATGAAAGTAGTGGCTAAGCAAGTTGGCTAACTTTGGTTTTAAAAGTTATTAAAAAAACTAAAACAGAGGGTTTTGGCTGCGCTAAATATGTTACCCTAAGTCTTAACCGCTGAATAGCTTTTGTAATAATGATAATTTAACTGCAACACCAACATTTTGGCTTAGTTTGTAAATAGAGTAATGTTAATATTGAAGGTTGTTTTTTAATATTATTTCATATAGCACTTAAGCTTACATAGAAGAAAGATATTATTTTCATTGAGCTTAAATATATCTATTTTCAACAGTGAAAAGTTGTTTGGGAACAAGGAAATAGAAATATCAGCAGTCAAGATTTTCTATTGCGAATGATGTGACATAGTTTAAATTATTTTAAGTTGGTGTATATATCGATTAAAATGATACAAAGTATAAGATTAAGTAAATTATACAGGTAAAATTTTCATTTTAACAAACATGGTAATTTATTATTTAAGATGTACTTTTAGTCGCCTGGTGTAGTCAAATGCATGTAGTTACTGGATAACTATGAGAAGTCTTTGTATCACAAGGTTTTAAAATGCAATCCTGTATATAATTTCCACTGCCACAAACAAAGAAAATAAATGATGATGAAACAGAATATTTATCATTAAATGTATTTAAAAAATGTGTACTGAGTGAGAAATGTGAAATTTAATTGTAATGTCAAAACAGTGAGTTAAACTTTTTATGTATTTGAGATTATTAAAATTTAGAACAAAATTGCCATTGCTCTTTGTGTGGTCGGCAACTTTGCCCCTGACAATAAACAGACAGGAAAGATGAATGTTCATTCGTTTGTCTCACGATGGAATCGCTTTGAGTTGTTGATCATGTTTACAAAGTGGTAAATGAAGATATGAATTCTTACTAGAAAATAAAGCTCTTGATTTATGCTTAGTAGCAGAGTATTTGCCCAAGGAGTCAGGGTTATGATTCATCGTGAAGTGCAAGAAATGTAAAAATGGCACAGGGCAGCTAGAGTGACTAACTCAAGGATGCAACAAAAGGCGACACAAATGTCTATACACAACATTTATTGTACAACTAACAGTTATTGTACAACTACAGTGAAAATAATGCCAGCTACACTGTATGTAACAGGAAATTAATGTGCCCTCAGATGTTTATTGCCTTGACTACTTTAAAACAAGCACAGAAGAATTGACACTGGTTTAAAATTATCCAACACAGGTTTGTAAAACTTGGTTAAATACACATTACTATTAGCAAATAAATCCTGCAGAAAAACGATACACTAAATACTAAGGTGCAGTGTCATACATGTATTTACAATGGAAATGGTTGTAAAATATTCCTCTTCTACTGGCTTGGATTTTGAATAACTATCATCAGGTACTCTTTATCTGAAATGCAAAGAAAAAAATGATGTAAGGGAACACTTGGGATTTGAAATTTACATTGTAATTTAAGTTCAGTTATACACTAGTTGTTTTTATTTTTATTGCTACAGGTACATGTTACTACTACAGTACCTTGACAGGAGTTTCACATTTGAAATTTAGACTTCTGTCAGTCATACCTTATATATCATTATGCTTGAATAAATTCTAACTGCAGATTTGTTTGGCATAATATGGTAGGCTATTTCTGCCTGTTTGTGGCAGTTAACATGATTTTTTCCTACCAGAATAAGGGATTTACAAATTTTTGAGCAAAATAAGCAAAGATAATCAGAAATTAATATTAAACACCAGAAAGTGATGTAGTAACAATTGATTATAAATAATTTACAAAAGAAAGAAAATCCAATTCAATGTCCACCACTGAAAAACAAAATAGCTTGCATGCTACTGTACAACGAGTAGTATTGCTTATAAATAATGAAAATTTCAACCAGGTATTGTAAAGATTAAAGAGAAATGTTCATTCTTTCAGAAATCTGGGTATTAAAGGCAGAACAGGCAATGTTTACAAGTAAAGCCACAGGCAAAATAGTCAAATTTATGAGCAAATTTCTACAAGCCTATGTACATGCCTTCTCTTTGGTGGTTTCTCTCATTTATAGCTCACCATCATCACCACCATCCATTCCAAAATAATTTTGTATAAACAACCTTATTTTTGCCCCTAGAAGGGAACTTACCAGGAGCAACCAAAATTTCATGCTTCTTAGAACGGACCCTGAGGAATGTTAAATCATTCTGAAAAAAAGTTAAAATAACACTGAGGCAACTGATACAAATTGGTGCAAAATTCAATTCAACTTACATGAATGGATATGTTTTCTAACTACAGTAAAGTAACTGTTCATGCACTTTGAACGAGTTTTCAATTTCCAGGACAAAGAATCCACAACTCAAATAATTGTGAAACTATTTAAGTGTGCACCACTTTAATATCACAGATTTACAGCAATACATGTACTGTAGCTGCTAAGAATGCTGAGAAAAACTGTGTTTTTAGTTGTTTCAGAGTCTCTCCTTAGTTCTTTTTATTCCCCCCCCAAAAATGAACCACCGGGAGTACAACTAACAACTAACCTACTACACTACACCAGCCTGTACATGTCCCCATGTTACCAACTGATACATGTAAGACCAATCATCGGAAATTTAATTGATAAATCGATATCAATCGATAAAATTAGCTAATTGATATTGATTGGTATCGGCCAATCGATAGTCACAAAAAAAATAATCATTGGTTGGCATTGATTGATGTTCCAAGTGAAATTGAGCTGCGAAGTGACGACAAACGAGTCACAAGTTTTTTATGGCGCCTTAATACCGTCAAAATTCAACATTACAAATTGAGAGTCGACATTCCAAAATGAGCGCCATAGCTACAATTCAGTCAACAAACCTTTTTTAAATTGAGTATAAAAAGTGCATTGTGATAATCGATAACAATCAATAACAATTGATAGCAACTGATGACAATCGATATGGTCATAAAATCTTCTTCATTGACTGATATTGATTGCCATTGATTTTAAACGATCATGGATTTCATCAACTGGTAATGCCGCGCACATGTACAGTGTACTCTGGGTGCCAGTCTAGTTATTTCAGCTTTGCAAGGGATTGTGTAAAGGCTGCAAAAACAAGTCAAATTGGGTAATGTTACCCTTGTCCATTCATGTGACTTGCTACTTGCTTTTGAAGCTTATTGCCCACTGCTTCTTGTAAAGAAGCAAAACAACTCCTGGCACCCAAGGTACTTATATGTTCTATACTCAACACATTTAGAAAATGTTCATAAGATTGAAAGGCGTTTGCACATTATCGAAACCTGCTCAGGAAACGTTACCGTAGAAAATGTCCCTGCAAATACTATATATATACTTGTAAATATTTTGCAAAGACATTCTTATGGGATTCAAACAAACAATACACCAAATAAAATATTAAAATAACGCTTAAATTTCGAGTTCATTTACCTGTGGATCAATGTCTCTAACTGTGCTTCGAGCTTTAGCTGTCAACTGATGGATTAACCCAGCGTACTGAACAGTCGTCGAGTTATCCATTGTCGTTCTTATAGGAATGCCTACAACAAAAGAAAAGAAACGTAGAGCAGAATGAGCATCAAGTAAATGAACTAACCCTTTGGAAAACGCTTTCATTCTGGCGGCAGTTCCCATGTTTCAAACGCAAGAAACTGTACAGCGCAGTGAATGAACTTCATACCCTCACTGTTGACGACGATTATCCCTAAAACGCCCTTATGGCCCTGGATTCTTTTCAACGATTCCTCGACTTCAGACTGCAATAAAGGAAAATATCGTATTTAGATATGACCACAACAAAGTCAAAATATTAAAAAGTCGACTAAAATTCCCACCATTTTCCCTTTTCCTTGCACTTGTTTTTTTCTGCGACGTTGCCACGGAACGGAGCCGCTTTGCGTGCTGGGAGTTTATCTGAGCCCTCGTTAAAAAGAGCAGCTGTTTACATAATTGCAGTATGCGCATTGGTCAACAGGACATGTTTTCCTGGGACGAGAGGGGACTGGATACAAAAGAACAGAAAAGTATTTCCGCAACAAAGGAAAATATTTCCGCTGATTTCCGCTCTGTTTTGTGTTTCGTTCTGGTATTTGTGTTTTTTGGCCTTCTTTTCATTGTACTATCAATGAAGTAGCAATGATCCTGCGTTTACTATGACGGTGGATCTCTTGGATGATATGAAGGAATGGTCAGATCACAGCGGTAAGCCACACATAAATATACAATGTAAAACTAATCTAATAGTTTTTGTGGATGATGTTATAAATTATTTTGTGATATTCAGTACAGTGATAAGATAGCGTGGTGTTACAAGATTTATTAGCCTTGTCAAGCTATGAATTCAGCGTATAACAGTTACCTCAACCTTGAATATGTATTCCGGACATCCCAATAATAATTAAGCTTGAACTCTTTATTAATTTATTGACATTTTATAAAATAGCCTCTGTTAAACTTAAGTCTTAATGCCTTCATAATCTGATAAAAATCATAGCAGGTGATTTCACTCTCCCAAATGGCTAATACACTGTACGTGTAGAACCCTCGCCTGTGATTCGGTTTACTCTATACCACTTAGCAATCCTCCAAGTTTATTTTTTCGCTTAGTGGCCATTTGGGCACTGACTGCTCAACTTTGGTCGCCAGTAATATTAATCATACATAAGATTAATATTAATCCTAATTGATAAAGGCATGGCTCAAACCTCAGTAATTTCGATAATCTATTAGTGGATTATAATAATCATTAGCCTAAGGAATAATATTAATTCAATTAATATTAATTCGAGTTGTCCTGTATGGAGAACTTGAAATTCATTTTTCTCTCACGGGGTCAGCTTGAGCTAAAGTTTTGATAAGTTCTTCTTATATTCAAACTGTTAAGTTAAACATGCAGCAAGTTTTTTTCAATTGGGTATCTTTATTTTCCCTTTATTGCTCAAATGTTCAGCAGAAAACCCTTTAAAGTGTGCTCAGTTGTGTTATGATTAGAATTATTTTTGGCCTGAATTAAAAAAGAAAGAAAAAACACAATTTCCTTTTTATTTGCATTTAGTTAAGTTAAACTTATATTTATTATCATAAATTATCTGAAACAGAGGAAAACAAAAAATAGCTTCTGCTGGTTTTGAACAAAAATCTAATATAATCACAACACATGCACCCAGGTTAGGTATACTTTCCCAGACTCATCCATGTCCTAAACCTTGCAAAATAGTCAAATGAGATAATTTGCAAATATAATTTACAATAAATGTATTGATTGTGTTGGCAGCATTCCTGTGAAATGTGATCTGAAGTCGTGGCAACAGTGATCTATGATTGTTTTTGTGTATTTCATTTTTGACTGTTTTGATTAGGCTAGTATGTAGGTTTTCAATAGATGGCAAGAGCATCTTATCCTGTTATAGCTTATCACATATATGATTTTTTAGCTTTCAAGCCATGCACCCCTTAAAATGTCTAAAGAAGAAGTGCCCAGCATTTCATTATTATTTCAATAGCTTTTATAATATATTCATGTGGCACTTGTTACAAAAGTGTTTATAAATAATTTATATACTCAAATTACCATCAAACAATAAAGGTTGATCATCATTTCCAATTGAACTGCCAGCAGGTAATGCAACCAGTATCTTGGTCAAACTATTAGGCAAAAGCTTTAAACTTGCCTGATTTTCCCCAAAGTTTTTTTGTTAACCATTATTCACTGGTTAATGAAATATGCACAAGCGGAGGCTTTCTAGATCAAAACGGAATTCTGTGAAAGGTACACATTGAAAAGCAAACCTGTATAGATTGTATTTTTTATGATGCTTCAAATGATGGTTGAAATTTTTTACTGTGTGAGTTGGTTGGTGCCATTTGTTTAGAAACATTTGGCAAAATTCCTGGCTTGTAAATTTGAAGTGTTTTTAAGATGTAACAAGTTGTAAATGTGTTTTGATTTTCATCAGATGGCTCAGAAGGTGACTATGATGACGAGACAGAGCTGTTTGAACAGGAGTGTGATGGTTTCATGAAAGATTTTGTTTCAAAGATATTCCTAAAAGAGTAAGTAAGAAATTTGGCATACGTACATAGTTAGTGAAAATCATTGCATTATTTTCATTGGAATCGCATAGCTCAAAGAATTCTCGCGCTCTGATTGGCTAGAGATGCGAGGGTATTCAGCGCGGTATTGCGACTTGAAAGTGAGGCTGCGCTTAAATTCGCAACATTCACCACATTTTGATTTTTAAAAGGTTATGCGATTCAAGGAAAATCAATTACCTGACTCGGGAATTCCACGTTAAATTTCACTTGAAAAACCGATATCGCACTCATCGCTTCGCGATTCGTGCGATATCGGTTTTTCGCGTGAAATTTAATGTGGAATTCCCTCGTCAGGTAATGGATTTTCCTATAATATTTTGCTACATTTTGAGACTAATAGTATCAAATTATCAGTTGAACATGTATTTAAACTTGAAACTTGAGTCTTTCTACCAACTTGATATAATGGAGTCAAGGTGACTTTGAAGTGTCGTGGTCTTATTTTGCTTATTTTTATAGCCAATTGTATATCAAAATGTTCTCTTATAAGAGATCATTAGAACATGTATGTATAAGTCTTATATATTTTAATTAGCTGTAAGATACTAGTCTCTAGTATGTTCTACATTTAGTTTTTCCAATGTAAATAATAATATTCCATTATCAAAGCATGTACATCACCTACCGATATTAGTAATTAAACTAATGCTCCCGCTGTATGTTTAAATATTACTAATATTAATTTTGAAAAATATTTCTTTGAGTTGCCTAATGTTTTTGTTACTGTCAGTTGTGAATATGCATTTTATCCCATTAATCTAGTCACCCATGAACATTCAAAATACACACTGATTGAGTATTTCTTTGGGTAAAATGAATTGTCTGTAATGTGTTGATATTGACAAGGTGGCATTAAGCCAAAGTTTCCACTTCACTGATTGATGAAAATAACCAATGTCATTGACCATATAATAACGTGATCTGGATGACTTTTTAATTTTTTTCCATATTTTTTCAAAATATTTTCTCTTTTAGAAGTGTTATTTCTCAGGAAGAGAAACTAAAGTTTGGAATTCTTAATCAGGTAAATTGCATACCATGATTATGACTGGGCACAATGGTTATTACGTATTTTATACTACATTTTAGCTGGTCATCAAATTAAAAATTACATTTAATAAACACCACATCATTTTGAAACTTTAGTTTATACTGTCATGTTACACATTTTTGCAGCATAGTGCTGGGCGCCTTTCCTTCGCCAAACATGTCGACAACCAGGTAATTCTGCCTTAATACAGAATGTGCATAAATAATTTAGACCTATACCTCTCTCAAGGAAGGGATTTTTCCTAAGACCCCCCACCCCTTGTGAAATTCCAATTATTATGAGCTTCCTGCATGTCCTTGAAGTGTTTGGCCTTTGAGACCCCCACCCCTCGGAATTTCCAATCTCTTCTGTGGAGGGAGTATCAATGGATTTTTCTGGAACTACACAATTTACTAAACTAAAACAGTACTTTCTAGTGCAGAGTGCACTACTGTAATGGTTATGGGGGCTATTAGTTGGGCTGCAGTGTCTGGAGTTTCTCCTATCAACATTCGATGATAATATGCTGATTGATGATTTAGGAATTATAGATACAGTGTAGTTGTAGTTTAGCACTGCTTGACTGGCATTCGCTATGTTTCAGTATGTTAGAAGGTCCAAAATGAATGAAGATGAAAAATGCATGCTATGTGTGGCTTTTCATCCTTTGTGCTTAAACACTGTGAACTTCATGAATCAAAGCAAATGGACTTCTTGATCTAGAATCCAGCATGCAAAAAATTTGGCCACAACTGCTCCTCTCTCTATAGTTACATGTAAACAGTAAAGTTACATGTACTAATATTTAAAGGGGTTCATTATAATTGATTATTAATTTTCACCAGAGAGTCTACAGCAAGAGTGTACCGGAAACCATCTTCTTCAGACTTGTGCAGTACTTTGCAATTGTTTTATTTGAGTAAGTGTGGCATGTTTCAGATGAAATCATTTATTAATTGTAACATGTGCATGGTGGTACATTTTCAAAGTCATCAGCAGTGATAGAAAATGTGATGGAAAGGTTTCTTGCATTTACATGTATCTGCAATTTTGTGTAATTTTCGTTTGTTTCGATAAAAACCTCGTTGCAATACTAAGCTGTGAAATGGAGGTGGGGGAAAAGGTAGAAAGATGGATCAGTTGTTTTAGTCTCCAGACAAGCCAAATCTTGAAATGATACCCTGAAGAGGGAGTACTCCCTAAATTGGACCATACAGGGAAGCTTTGTTAGAAAGTGGTACGTTTTTCAGGCTGGAGTTATAAGGGTCGGGATTTGACTTGGAGTATAGAAAAGGAAAGGGAATACTGTCATTTAGGTTTTATAAAGGGCCCTATGGGAACCAGGTTTGTTATTCAAGTAAAAAGTTTAGAAAATAGATTCTGTATCCGTACTGAAGGTACGTGAAAGAGGTACCATTTTCTGTTAAAGGTGTGTATACTAAAGGGTAACCTTTCCTGTCAAAAATTTTCTATAAAAGGGTAAGAGTTTTGAACCTTGGGGCAGAACCTCCCTGTTTAAAGGATTTTAAAGTAGCCCCTCCCCCCCCCCCCCCCCCCCCTCCCGCCTGGGGATGAGATGTGGGTATTGCTGGAAATTCTCCTTGTTATAACATTAGGTTGACACTATGCTCAAACTGTAGCAACTGTAACAACTCAAAAAAAGTTACATGTAAGTGATAAGTCTGACCTTTTTCTTTGTTACGCTGTTGGTTGACTTCTTTTCCTGAAAAGGGGGTTTGAATGAAATTTAGCTTTTCAACATTTCAATGTGACGGTTGTAACAATCAATGTAACTTCAGCAACAGAAGGGATTTTCAAATATCTATGCATCACTAACAGCACCTTTCAAAGAACCCGAATCTGTTTCTTATGCATGGTACAGTGTAACAATCTTGGTACAGTGTAACAACACTTGGAGCTGCGCCTTTGATTCCGAAAATGTTCAGAATATGATGCACAAGAGTTGAGCGTTTAAGATTTGCAATATGATGGGAACAGGCCATTTTACAGAAGACATTTAGCGAAGTTTTACTGTTAGACCATTACAAGATTATTTTTACACTCACCCCATTTGTGGTATGAACGCCTGCTCTTGCAGTCTCCTAAAAAGATAATCATGACTTCCGTGAGAACATAATCTGCTTTTAGAATATAACGTTGTGGAGTGAACAAGGCCTAACGGTGAACGGTCGGTTTATTTGACTAAAAACATTTAGGTGACTTCAGTACACATTGTAGTATTTTATAGCGGCTACAGAAATGAATGCGGAGTATTTGTCATTTTCAATGTACATTCTACATTCCGAATTATACAGTCAAGTACAACATAAAATGTAGTTACAAAACACTTTCCACCCACTCCTCCCTCCATTTTAAAGCTCCGTGCTTTGTTGATATGCTAACATATTATGTCTCACTGCATCTGGGCATTGTACTTTCAACATAAACAGAATATGCGAAAAGCGGCATTAACATCATCTTTTTAATGGTCGCAAACGCTGATATTTTTTTTACATTTCCACTGCCCTGGGATACGCTAATGAACATTACGACACGTAAAATAAACATAGTTTTATGATTTAAAGCCCAATGGTATTTTTTAAAGTAAGCATGAAAGTGAATAAAATGAACTGAAGAAGGAGAATCGGGAAATTATTATCAATCAGCTTTTTGCGGATACAAGCAGCTAACCCGTGCTTGAGCTGGTACTGCTTTTCTTCGTGCATTACTGCTTGCAAGTGCGCCGCCTAACTAAACTCAACTACAACAACAGCAACAACATGCTTTATTTAAACGCGACATAGTAGTTAACCGGAACCCGGCAGGACCTCAACTTGAACTAACCTTACATTATTACATTACGAGTCTGACGTATTCGCCGAATAGCACAATTGTAAAACAACACAGAGAATGTGTGTACTTGCGCAAGAAAAAATTACATGAACTGGTACAAAGTATTACGTCAGCGTTCGCAGGCTAACGAATAAATACGGAAGATTCCTTCGTAACACGAAGTACCTTTCCGAGTTGCCTGTAAAATACTCTACGTAACACTATTTGTCAGACTGTACTGCGGCAGTGCAAAAAAAGCAAGAAAAACGCTGTCTGCGGGAAAAACAACGGAATTATTTTTAATTAAAGCAAACTGATGGGGCACTGTGCAAAACACCCCTACCCCACATGATTCTTTAAAACTAAGTTAAAAAATATAAACAAATAAGACAAAGTAATTTTCTTTCTTTTTTTTTTCATTTTTTTGCTGCTGTGGGCTGGTATAAGAAATAAGAATTTCACATTAACGGTATTTTGCACATCTACCGTGCGCAGCGAAACAATGTAAAAGTAATTTTGAATTAGGTGTGCGGTTTTTATAAAAAAAAAATCAAAAAAAATTCTTCATTGAATTTCTTTGCAATTTTTTTAGTCGATTCTTACCACTTCTTTTAGATCATCAAGACGCCCCAAAGGACTTATCTTGTACTTCCCAAGCCCGTCGTCTTTAAGCTGTATTTTGTAATGCTGTGTTAATTCAGTTGGATGTTGGCGCTCGTCCATATCAGCTCTACTTCTTTCGTCCGGTTCCTTTTTGTCTTGGGACAGCCGATCGTAAATATACAGATGCGAGGGCTTTAATTTGCCCAAGTGGCTCATATCTTACTGTGTTTTTAATAGCTACTGAAAATAACCCTGAATTATGTTTTCACCCAACAGCTTAACTATAGATGAAGCTGTCTGTTTGGCGTGTAGTTAATTATTAATTAATAATCTACAAATGAGGCTAATTACATGTAGCTAAATAGTAGTCATGGTATTAGCGGTGACAGCGAAAGTGTAAATTATTAATTTGAAAGACCGCTACATGTAAACTAAACTGATGCAGAAATTTAAAAGAAATATTTACGTTTAAACCTCCTGCGACACGTTTACAGTTTTACATACCAATTCCATATTTGTTGGTGTATTTTACTCAGATTGTAATCTAAGGAAAGAGAATATCCATTTGTGATTACATTATTTATGAATTTGCACGCTAGACCTGTTTTCTGGTATAAAGAGAATACAATTAATATATTGTGTACAGAATACAATCATATTTGTCGAGTGTTTGTAAATCCAAATCTAGTTTTCGAATTCAGAAACCGATTTTAAAAATGTTTAATCGTAGATTATGGCGGGAACTAGCAATTAATAATTTCATAACATGCAGCTCTGCGATTAGTTAGTGCATTACTCTCACCTTTCAACGTAATGATCTGTTAAGATCTGTCGTTTAATTGAAGGACGTTTACAGAAACGTCAAGTTTAGGGTTTCCTGCCAATTATAAATAAAACCTAAATGCAATTACTTTTTCTTTGAAAGAAGCGACCATGTGTTTATGAGCATTAATAAATAATTTGTACAAGATAAGCTTTTGCGGCGTTTTTGAAATGAATTAGGATTGATTGATTTTCGAATACTTTGGTTGAAGACTCTGTTATTTTTAATGAGCGATTATTTTTTCGTTTTATTTCCCCATAGCGTAAATTGTAGTTGAAAATAAAAAGCTACAGTAATACGGGTGTTTTTCATGAAAGCTTTGCTCGGGTCACGCAGTGAACAAATGTTTTGTACTTTTTTTCGATAAAATTCGAAACCTTACTGAAAAGGGGCATGTATTGTTCGAATTATAAACTAATTATTGGACAAATTCTGTTATTTTTGTAAAGCAATTATTGCTTTTTATCTTTTCTTCTCAGATGTAATCAAGCTGATCATTTTGAACCAGCCAAGATTTTAATGAACATGTGTTTTACGTTCTTCCTGGAAATCAACAAAGGTTTGTTTTATTGCAATAAGCCTCTTAGTGATGTAGCAGCTCTTCTAAGCTTGCAATTCTTCTGGTCCTCTTGTGTAGCAGTTTCTGGGGCTAGGGGCATTGTTCCTGTTGTTTGTTCTAATGTTCTCTCGAAGGGTAGCGGGCCATTCATATGGGACCTTGCCGGGAGCTGCTACCCGACCCAAAAAAGGACCATTGTCCCCGAGACTTACTGAGTCCACAGTTTTCGTCTCGAATCAACTTTCAGCAGAGTACTCTCGAGTGCTCGGGTTATTTTTTGATTGCATCATAACAATCGGACTTTGCGAACCCTTCAACTAGGATTTACCCCCCCCCCCCCCCCCTACTTTAGACGTCTGCATGTAAAAAAATTCTGCTGCTTCCGGTTACTACTTTGTTTGTTCTCGTTTTAAAATTAGCTCGTTCTTCGTGAACAAATAGTTCGTCATTAAAGCAAACTACAGTATAGTTTTTTAGTAGTCACATGTCACGTTTTATTGCAAATACACGTATCTGATTGGTTTGCTCATATCATCTTTGACTAGATCGCGCGTTGTCGGTCCTTAAATGGGAAACGTCTTATTAGTTACATAGAACATAAAACTGTAGGGTTATGGCTGCGAGCGATAGTCAACGAGGCGAGCTCACGAAAAACAAGTCGCATTGTGAGGTATGAGGTAAAACAAGCGAATCGATCGCTAACAAACGCCTGGGTGTGTTGGAGTTTGCCGCTGTCCATAGTAACTGACGAACACAAGCTACTGGTCAAACTACTCGCGTCGCTTATTATATGTGGCGCGTGTTTTAGCCAATTCTGTGTGTATTTTTCTGTACGTTTTATTGACGGTTTTATTTTTAAACAGATGGCGAGGAAGTGACGCGGCAGTTCATCGTTCCTTACCTGAGAGATCAACCTATTTGGTAAAAAGAAGTCTTCTATGGTTTACTTTTCTATTGCTTTAATATAAGAGTAGGTTTAGAATAAATTTGCCCATATTATAGTCCTGCAGTGTTCCATTATATAACCAACCATTCTGCGTCAATTTAACTACACCAGTTTGCGTGTATGGACAGCACCAACAAATGTAAATATTTTTTAGTAAATAAAAACAATTGACCTAAATTTGACGTACAACTGAGTTGGAGAAAATATCCCTAAAAAAACATAGTCCATAGAATGCGTTCACCGTTGGTGTTGCAGAATAGCTTTTCATCTGTGCGTTGTACCCTGGTTAGTATCGATGTACATGTTTTGACTGTTTCTATATTCGACTATATGCAGGAAATCGCTACGATTTTGGAACGCAGCGTTTTTCGATGCTGTCCACGGTGAACGAGAAATTGCCGCCATTCCAAGGTTTGTAACTTTTCAGACATTGACAGAGCTTAATGACTGTTTGATGTGTTTAGCTGTGAGCTTAGCCCAGGTGTGTCTGCCTTTGGAGGTTTGCTTGGATACGTGTTGTATTTACAGGTTTTTGTAGAAGGAACGTTTTTTGATTTATAAGGAGCGTTTTTCAAAAGCAAAAGAGTGTCCCCTTTTTGTGTGCTACACGTCATTCGTCCGTATTTTTGATTAAAAAACAAAAGCAAAGCAAATAATCAAAGAAAGAAACAAGAACAACGAAACACGTGATGTGTACCCTAAAGTGAAACTTAAAGTGAAACTTGTTAGCAAGGGCAATTGACAAGCTTTTATTTATTTATTTATTTATTTATTTATTTATTTATTTATTTATTTATTTAAGATTTCCCAAACAACAGACATTTACAACTAAAAAGATAAGATATATAATAAAAAAATAATAATAATAATAATAAAAAAATAAAATAAAAAAAAAACTAGTGGGAGGATAACAGCAGGGGGAAACTGAATTCCCATATAAAAGCTGTTCTCCTAGATAAAGCTAAAAGTTACAAATAGATAAAGCTAGTTACAATTTAATATACTAAGATAAGTAATATTAATATATATATATATATGTTCATATTACTAAAACATTAAATGGTTTAACAGCTTTTTCTTAAATAAACTTAATGATTGAGCCTCGAGGACATCACTGTCGTTGCTGTCGTTAAACTAAAGTCGAAGTGTAAGGCAATGAACTAATCACAGCCCGACGACAGGAAGCTAGGGTTTGCTCTTGTTTTCTTTGAGTTCTCAATGGTTTGTTCACAATTGTAGACGATTGTATATTTCATTAGACTGGGTCTTGTTTCTGCAGATAATCTCGTAACTCCGAACATCTCAGTTTTCGTCGCAGTTGCTTAACTAATTCTCTTACTCATCGACAAATCATAAGGGTCGAGCTGTTCCATCTAACGGAATGCCTGTTTCTCTTGTTTTGCATCTGTTTATCAGAGATATATGGCACAGTTGGTCGCCACAGGAGCAAAGCGAATACCAGGAATGCGACAAAAACAGTACATTTGGTAAACTGGGGTGAGTAGAAGAACATTTTTCGTCTTATTGACAAGATTAGCATCAAGCTCGCCGCACGTTTACTTGTAGGTCTGTTCGAAGGGGCGATTTGATTAACGTTTGAGCGGAATGCTTTTTACTTAACTTTGGTCGTTGAGCGCCAACTACCCATCAAACGCCTTTGCTGCGCAACTGGGACATTACTTAACAGTTGCTTTATTTTGCTCTCTTTGAATTGAAAGTCTATCTCATTCTTTTAAAAACATTTCAGGACTTTTCTTAGTAACATGAAGGCTTTTGGTCTGGACAATGACATCTGCAGCGAGTTTCTTCAAAAGATGAGTACCATTGGAGAGTTAAGTGAAGGTAAGGAAGGCCTGGAGAAGCTTGGACGAGTAGTATGACATTGAGGCTAACTTCAATTTCATGCTAGCGGACGCCATTTTGAGGTAGTGTGCTACGGAACGAACATCTCTTATTTATGCTTGCTTCTTTTCTTTTTGGTTACTTTAATAGAACAAGTTGCGCTTTTGGAGAAGAACTTAGCTCAGGCTGGTATAGACGAACGGTCACGGTAGCCAGTGATGTTTTGACAGCCGAGCAGAATTCCTTTTGCCCAATCGAAATCACGTCATGTTTACTCACTAACATCTATGAGCACCTTCCTCTTGGAACATCTTTGGGTTCCCGCCTGCAAAATAGCACACTATCCAAGCACATCTCCGAGATCCCTGCTAAGATAACCCTTCAATGTTGTCTGTCGTCGAAGCTCTAATACCGAAGGATATAGCTTCTTTTAGCGCGCCTTACTCACCAAAGAGCACCCATTGGCCCGAACCCGTCCCAGGCTTTGTGCAGTCACCGAAACAAGAGAGATGCCTAGGGACTACGTTGGGTACCAGCTCATTGTTCCTTCTCGAAAAAAAAAAGCACTTTCCTTAACTCTTGTGACTCTGCAAACATTTCTTTTGGTCCAGTCGAGTTATGACCAGGAACCTAATTAATTCCATCTTGATGATTGTTTTAATTATTATCCTACAAACAAATATTACAAGAGAATGCAAACGGAGACTGGTTCAGCAATGAACATTTTAACCTTTTGAACTTCTTAGGAGATGAGGCTGTCTTTAAACGTTTTATTTTTAAATTATTTAATAACAGCGTTTAAGGAATTTTATGTAAACTTCAAGAAAAAGCTGTACTTGAAGACTACAACACGATCTCGCAAAGTATGATGTATTTTTTAAGGCAATTACAGCGCAATTTACAAAAACTCGGCTTAGCAATGGATTTTATCCTCATTTGTGTCAGAGCAGAATACGATTTACTTCAATTTCAATTCAACTTCAATGTCGAGGCTTTCAGTCTTCTATTAACAATATTTATATCACGTCAGTGTTTTTGTAAGGTGTATAAATTAACGTATTTTTTTTAGAATTTTCTCCAATTTCACCATAAATTATGAGTAAGACACTACCTCTCTGGAACCTCTGTTTTCATTCGTCCGCTGTAAACACTACCTCTATTGTTATTCAGGGATAGGGGCATTGTTAAGACCTGTTATCTATTGTTTTAAGAACCAATGAAGTAACTCGTTCCGAGAGGTAGTGGGCGACCCTAAATTATAGGAGCAAATGTTGGCCCCGTGGTGTGCCTCGAAGCGTATTTGAAACTATTAGACTTTGCTAGTTGCTAATATATTTATAGAAAAACCACGCCACTGGAAATGGAAAATATAATAAAGCAACTGAAAACGACCTCCAACCTGTTTTATTGTTTATTTTTCTAGCGAAGCAATACACATCTGTTTTACCGTTATTTATTCATTACCCAAACCATTCGGCGAAAACCTGAGTTTCTTTACTGTGCAAAGTAGCTCTTCTCCAGGAATATACCTACCATTTCCGAGTTGAACCTTTCATATGAAAAAGGATACGTTTTACTCCTCATGTGTTTGTTTTTTTGTGCCAATCAAATACATTTTCGTGTAAATGGGTTTGTACCTGGTCTCGTTTTGAAACAGAGGCCAAAAGGCAACTCGGAGGTGGCGGATCGGCTGTACCCGCTGTGATATTTAAACCTACATATTAAAGCCTAAAGTTTTCTTTTTTATTACTTCAAATTGGAAATGACAGCTAACTAACAATCTGACAGCTCCTACAGAACTAACTCCCCCCCCCCCCCCCCCCCCCAGTCACTTCATACTACGAAAACGTGAAATGAGCACAGGCTTCTTGATAGGCCATTGGGTTCAAACGCATTGTTACCGATTTAAAATTGTAAATTTTCCCGATCATTAACAAGCTAAATTCGACTTTAAACGAAGGCAAAATAAGAACCCTGTCCCCGCCTGGGAAGGAGGTAAGGAGTAAAGTCTGCGTCGAGCCAAGTGGATCATACTAGCATTACGCGACTAGGAATATTTCTGCTCCCCATGGATGGCATACTAGACCATTGCAGTGGTTCCCCTGGAGGGACTACCCTATACAAACGACGGGGGTGCTCTTCGGAAAATTTCGAAAACACCACTAATAGGTATCGGAAACTCGTTTTGTGGGCGTGGCCCAAATTAATTTTCATCCCTTAGAGGTACCAATTCTAATATAACAAATTAATTGGCACTGGCATGACTGTTGTCAAGTAAATAACTCGGAAATAGAAGTTACAATATCGGGTTACAAATACGATTCGGTTCCTGTCATTTTTTCAGATCGATGACCTTATAGGCCCCTAAAAGGTACCAATTTACCAATTTTTCCCCCTACTGAGGTACGACGAGTACCCCCGTCATTTTTATGGAGAGTCCCTCCCGGGCCCTGTTCCTAAACTAAATGGAGCATTTCGTTGTTTGGACGAGAGCGTTAAACATTTGGTTTTGTCTCCAGTGGTTCATCTTCCGTGGTGGCCAGAGGTGTAGTCTCTTTTGGGTCCTCGGGCTCTTCTGAGCTCCTTCCTGAGTGGTCCTTACTGGAGGTCTCTGTTAAAACGTACGCGTTCTCTTCGCCTGCGTCTTGACAACTGTTCAAAGAAAACAAGAGAGACCGTGGTGAGTTGTTGCTTATTCATCAGTGGTGGTAACTATGTTCATAAAAAAAGTATCAGTACCCAGTATAACATAGTACACTAAATTACATCCCGGACGAGAAATGGTTGGTTGAAAACAATGGTAGCTGCTAGAAATGATCTCTACGTTGCTCAGTTAAGATTTTCAAATCTCAAGTTTTCAGTCCAGATACGTATTAGCTGTCACGCACGTGCTTTGTGAAAGACTTTGCCCATCATTTGATTTGTGAACTTATCACTAACAAAATTATCTTATCCGGTCCAGGCGTCTCTCCTTGGCTGTGTACGATGCGTGCGCACGCACTCCCTCAGTTTCCAGCTCCACCGACGAAGTGCAACGAAGTCTGGGAACGGGACAGTTTGATTTTTGGAAACAACAAATAACTGCCTCGCTGGACTTAGTTTTTGAGATTTCTAACGAAAATCCGTGAAAGCACTCACATGCAGTAAGCCGTATGCACCACTGACCTAGTACGTGCTAATATCGTATTGATGTTTCACTGTACGTACCTGGTGCATGGCAAGGAAAAAGGACACGGGCGAGGCTTTCCCATCCATATGAGGCCATAACTCTCCTTGGAATTTTCAATGTCCACTACTGTTTCACTCATGTTCGACAGGAGAGTCTCTGGCAACCACAGGGACACTACACCAGCTATCAGAGTCAAAACACCGATGATAACCAAAGGTAGAGTAACAGACACACCAGGCAGCTGACCCTAAAGGAGTACAAACCAAGAGGAGTGATGAACAGAGATACTCAGGACTGATAAAACTGTCATCGTTTTTCTTAATTGTTAACGGAATATCCCTCAAGTTATGCAAACTCACCAGTGCAACAATGAATGGAACCACAATTCCTCCAATACGAGAGAAAGTTGAGCAACTACCAAGGGCCATATTCCTACAACATTAAGCGAATCACTTACTAAAATGAAAACATCTTCGGATGTTCCTCGGCGATGTTCGCAAATCGCCAGAAAATATAAAGAAAATGTGTGGAAGTTCGCAAAAACCTTCGGATACTCTCCGGAAAATGGTCGTTATTGTTCGAAGTAAACTTTAAAAAGTGTCTTAAAAATGTTCTTTATTTCCAGCCTCATAGCCAGATATTTCTGATAACCGAGGCCGCGAGCAGCTAGGGGGTCAAATTTCGATATCTAGAAGCCCGGAAATGCAATTTGTTTGGCAATACCAGAAGAAAAGAACACTTCTTTGATATTTACTAACTTACTGGTAATGTATAGCCTCTTAAAAAGCAGGAACATAAAAAAATCAAGATTTTACAGAGGCAAGTGCCTCGGTTATACTTTTACTATAGTTACGATCCTGATTCACAGTATGTTGGCTACGCTAATTCGTGGGATATTGAGTCGGACACTCTATGATTGAAAGAGCTCGAGGAATTTCTTGTTTCCGCGTGCACATTATCTTCGTTAAATCTTGCGGCTAACATTAGCTGTACCTGATAGTGGTCGGATATAGCTCGGTGCTGTATAGGTAGATGTTTGAAAAAGACGCTGATCCAAAGAATCTTCCAATTATGGCCAAAGCTGTTATCAGTCCTTTCAGATCTGTTCACAATGGTAAATCAAAATTCCCAAAGTTGAGCTGGGGCTTTTGCATTGAAACAAAAGGTGAACACGCAAAGGGTGATTTTGGCAATGTGGTTGAAACACTTTTTTTGCCGTTTTCAAAAGACTCCAAAAAGTGATTCATAGTGCTGAAATCCCGAATCTTTGGAGGACATAACGAGACAAATGCTACACAAAAGTGTTGACTCGTCCCCAGGCAGTCGTCTGGGCGCGAGAGCGCGAGAGCCCGTATTACCCGTTCCGCTGCATGAGTAAGGGTAACGCAGGCTCTGGGGCCGAGATTGGATCAAATTCTGCTATTGCGCATGCACCAACCTTCTGGGACAATAAGTACCAGGAGACACGAGATACCGCTGATCATCATGAACATGCAGTGCGGTACACGGCGACCAAAACTGAAATAAAACCACACATTAGGCATATTGATGTCAATGAATTTCTAGAGTTTGATTGCAGAGCAGCCCTAGCTAGTATAATCATTCTCCAAGACAGAATCGATTTGTTTGCAGGCGGCAATTTTTTTCTAAATTTCGACGAGTGCTTGAAATGTTTACTGATCAGTAAGAAATAATGTGATCAATCATTTACTCTGTGAAACTGAATTGCTAGGGTTTATTTGGAGACTAACCCTTAATATTGATTCTACAAGTCAGAGACAATTTGTGTGCAACCGGCAGTTTCTCCAAAATTCGACGGGTGCTTGAAATTTTTACTGATTGGTAAAAAAAAAATAATCTGATCACTTTCTAGGGAAACATCACGAAATTCACCTACTATTTGAAGACAAGCCAGGCAATAGGGGTGTGTGGCAGGTCACTGACAAACATCAGGAATATATTCAGGTACATGTTACCAGCCAGACTAGGAACATACAGCATGATTCCGTAAAAAATCATGTTCAACACCAGCCTAGGATCAAAAGAAAAGATCGATGTCTAGTGATCGGACCTGTGGAGGCAAATGTAATGTTCTACCTCGAGACTCGAGGTTATCCTAAGAGTAGCGTGCCTCCAACTAATGCCAGCTCAGGTAAAGATTAAATATAGTGGATTTGAGAATTATTCTTTTTAAAAAAAAAAAATTGGTTAAGGCGGTGGTACACCTGAATGCCGTTTATCCGCCTCTTAGTTTGGGTATAAATCTCGTTCACGTTTCAAACAATTCAAAAAGTCTCTCCTCATCCCATGAATCTATGTTTTTGGGGTGTTTGTAAATTTTTTAGAAATTAGTAGATGAACATCACAACATTCCCTTACAAACCTGAGCTGGTCTTGCCTGAGGGTCAACTGTCTTTTGGTGTTCCAAAAGTTATTTTCTTTCTTTTATCCCTTCTTTAAATCTCTTAAGGCTTCTTAAAATTTCATTCAGTTTCATGTATACCCCGCCTTAATCAAGCTAACTATTTTAATAATTGTTTTCTTCTCTATATAAAATATAAGATATCTTCAATAATGCATAGAAATCATGCACTGCGTCTTTACTTAATGTTCCACCAGCATTTTAGTACGCCTAAAAGACCTCACAGTGCGTATGTTTATTGGGTTTAAATACTTTTTCCTAATTAATGAATTGATTGGAATACCAGTTATAGCAGAGAATCACTGTTCTTTTCCTCATTCTCGGTGTGCGTACAAGATCCAGCGGCGACCTTTCAATTTCAGACGTAGCTCTGGTCTCAGCTGCTCGGCATCCCTCCAGCATGGATGTGAGGGTGTCTGGGTCCACTATCACCGAGCTCTTTTCAGCGTACTTCATAAGAATCGCATGCGCAGCTTCTAATCGACCTTGAGCGACCAGCCATCTGAGAGACTCGGGGAATACTCTAAATGAATAGATAACAAAACAGGCAGCACTGACGACAAAGATGCCCTATATATCATTAAAGGAAGGGAAAAGGGGGGAAATGTGATGTATAATTTTTGACAGAAAAGATGACCCTTTCAAATATCTTCGATAGAAGATGGTGACCCTGTCACATACCTACAGTAAGGAGACTGCATCTCATTTCGAAACTAATTACTTGAATTACGTCAACCCCCTAAAATACGTAGATGAATCAACCGCTGGCTACTTGTAGTTCTGCTCAAGATATTTCAAAGGTAATTTTAAATAACTAAAACCCAGTCTCCCTACCGAGGTCTATACTACAACACGTGAAGCACCTGCCCCTTTTTGTCTACGGCCTGAGAAAGCTAAGGGCAGCCCTGTCGGGAGGAACCTTATTATTTTTAATAGAGAGTACCCCTAAACCACGAGGGGAGGGGAGGGTGGCAGCAACAAGTGACAGTTCTGTCGGTCAAGGCAGTTTTGAGGGTCAGGGCTAACGACAAACATATTTGTCGTTTCACACGGTCAGGAATATTTATCCATTTGATTCTTGGGGTTTAATTTCAATGAGACCCTTTTAAGACGGATGGCGTAAAACGTTACCTTCATTTGCTCGTTGGCAGTAAACATAATTCGCCTTTCATTCCTTTTACAGCTGATAATAGTAGCATGGATGGCGTTAGAAGGCTTCCTTGTTTGTTGGTGGAGGATTAACTAATGTACTGGGACCATGTAAGACGGTCGAATAACCCTCACTTTTTCTTATTTCTCTACTTCCTCTAGATATATCGCGTGTTCGGACTTGATTCACACACCCACCTCCATAACAGATAAAATAATCCTGCAGGGAAACTGGCAATAAGAAGGACTTGTCTCCAGTCTTTGACGAGGTACGCGATCAGCACCATAATACAAGCGCCCAGGACCCAAAAGACGTCCTGAACTTTTCCCGCCAAAGTGCGATAACTGGGTCCCACCAGCTCCAGAATATAAACATAGTGGCCTACAAACAGACCAGTAATGGCGGCACCCGAGCAGAAACGAAGGAATGTAAAGAACGACAAGCAGTCCACCAAACTAGATGCCAAGCTAAAGCCAAGCTAGGACATGGAAAGAAAGATCGTTAGCAGAGTTTTCGGCTATTTGATTATAGTCATGGATGCATTAGCTGAGCCTGTTTCCTTCAGTTTGGCCTTAAAAAACAGGCTTAACCCTTGACAGAGACGCACAATTCAACACCGTTAAAGTAGCTCAACAGCAGGGACTCTGATTGGTTGTCTTTTTCGCGCGAACGTTTAGAAGGGTACGACAACCAGTCAGATCGAATACACTACATGCTGACCCGGGATCTCAGTGGATAAACATAATTGAAATGAATTCTGGTCAAATTTCAGACGCCTTTCACACAGATGATAAATTGAGCCCGCGAAGGAAGACGTCTGTTCACCAAGCCAAGACTCAGCTACAGTTTTTAAGGCTTTACTTCTTGGTGGCGTGTGGCACTGCCAAGTCACACGACAGTGTAAGACCGTCTTCTAAGCCAGAAAAACGTCCTTAGTTCAGCGTACAAAATAAACTTGTTTAACAGCTGTTTTGTGCGCTTGCGTTTCTTGAAACGAGAATGAAATCTGGACTCGCGCAAACGCTGGAACGTCAAGCCTGCATAACTGGAAAACTGTGGCTTTATTAAGAATAAATAGTTTCCCTCACCGCTAGTGCGCTGCACAGGAAAAGACAAAACCTCCTGCCAAAGAAGTCAGATATCGCTCCAAACAACAAAGATCCTGCCATCATACCAGCGACAAATAACGACTGAACAATGGCGGCGATGTTAGCCTTGCTGCAAATCAGATTCCACTGAAACGGTAACAACGGAAATAAATGATTACTGATTGTGAACGAGAAAACACTCAGGAGAGTAAGGAACAACTAATCGAGCCGAGAGAGTTTCTGAAAAACGAACCATAATCTAAATTGATGGGCATCTATTGAACAAAAAATAAGCAACGGTATTCGAGCCTATAATCTGCGATAATCGGTGCGTTGCTCCACTACGGCTGAGTTATAAAGCGTTGATACACTGGAAGCTGGTCTGGTAGGTCCTAATATCTCGCATTTGGAGTAGATGACATATTGAATGTATGAAAGAGACGTGAAAAAGAAAGCAAGATCACTTCATTCATTTCGTGTTTCCGTGTCTACCGCTATTTACACCGTATCTATTCCACACTCTAGACCATGTTGACGGCCCAATTCGATCGCACTGGACAACCCAATACATGTATATTCTCGCTATGTTCTCACCTCAGTCACGGTACTTGTGAATGATTCGTCAAAAGCGTAATCGGTGCAGTCTGGACAACACTTACTCTCCTTGCACGTGACGTTGGGCGTCACGCACTGAAACTTTGGTGTTCCAGTGGCAAACACTAGTGACGCTAACTGTAACGCACTTGGCACAATGACGAGAAAACAGGATGAGAAATACAGAAACTTCTGCCACAAACCGAACTCGCCAACATATCGCAAAACATCGTCAAAATGGTGAGACACAGCGTCATCTTCTCGAGGCATTCTGTCATATGAATAAAGAAAACGAATGCATTCAAATGGACAAGATATTGACCATAAAAAGGACAATCGATTTACGCAAGTATACGTAATGTGTTTCATGCGCAAACTTTTTTGGGTTCACAGCGCGCTACCAAGGAATCCCAGGTTATCTAGCCTGCGTGCCGCCGTCTCCTATAAGAGACGGCTGGCGACGGGTATTTATACCATGATAAAAAATACAGCCAATCAGAAAACAGGAAAGCCGTTGTATCGTTGTACATTCCACGGTATTAAACCCAACCTTCCCGCCGTTCGCTGCGATTTTATTCCCGAAGAAATTTATAGTGAGCGTATTTTCTATGGCAGTGTCTATGGCAACACTTTCTCGTGGTATACTTAACAATTATTCCACGAGCGCACGTTGGATATGATTGCAATATTTGGGCTCCCCAGCTGTTTTCGTTGACGGGTATCGGCTACGATATTTGTGGTGAATGGTATATGAGCTCATATACTATTGCCTGCTAACTAATCAAAACTCAGGAATTGTAATATACCATAGCTAGTTTTTAATAACATGGAATATCCTACTTGTCACTTGTATTTTCTTGGTTATCCACTCTCATTTTTTTATAAGAACGCGTAAAATTTGGCTGAGCCTGAGGATGTCCTTATTTTGTCCCATACATTTTCTTAAATTTTGGGGCAAATCTCAGCCTCAACGTTCTTATAATAAACGGCACGCGATGCATGCAGAAGCGATGACGTTTCACAAGGGGTCTTTGATAATTTTCAGGACATTTGTCAAAAAATTAGGGTACATAAAAGTAACTGACAACTTCTGTGCTGAATGATTGTTCAACAAAAATTGTGTTATCTTGGCGTGGCATACGATATACGATATACGATGCAAGGTCAAACGCTGTCTAAAATTGTTTACACCTTTTGTTTTAAAGAATGGAGAGATTTCTGTTTACTAAATCTTATAGAACGCATCAAATATAATTTGTTTCTTTCGTTTATGCTTTAAATTAGTCCTTTCTAACGGCCCAGGAGTATTTTGCTTTGAGTTCTATGCGACGATTTCTTGTTGAGTTGACTTGATTTCTTTTCCCAGTATTCGGTTCGAATCTACAGATCGGTTGATCACAACAGGCAACAGACAACAGACAACAACAGATCCTGTCCACTCGCACGGCGAGATTAATCGATCACGTCATCGTCATCGCTTAAAAAAGGTTTAAGATGGCTCACCTTTTCAACAGATGTTTCAAAACTGCTAATAATCGGTTGCTTCGTCTGCAGTCACGACAGACATCACTTCTTAACTTTATGCCAAATTTATTCGATAACTGATAAAGTGCAACACTCACTGCAGACTCGAAATCTCAATTTAACAGCTACAAATGAAGTAAGGTTTGCCGATCGGTGATGATACAAGCTGCAAAAAAATATCTTCCTTTGCCAAAAAACAAGATGGCGGATCTCAAAAAGAATACAAACAATGCACCTAGTTCCCATTGCTCTTCGGTTCAATTCAGGGAGTAATCGTAACACCGTAACACCAAAAATTCCATAAATTCCATCGCTTTTCCGCTTTACAGCATTAACCGATGACGTCATAAAATGACGTCTTCGCTTAAAAATGGTTCTTATAAAAGAAAAAGAGTGTACACATTCGCCTAGAGGCTCGTGTGTATGCTCAGAAAACACAAGTGACTCGTGGGATATTCCATAGTATAACTCGAAAGTAGACTGCGAGCAGTCGGTTTTTGTTCGCGAAAATCCTACGAGCGACAAGAAAAGCCGAAAACATGCAAATCAGGGGAAGGAACGAGGCTCGGCTCGCCGCTCGCTTTGCGCTTCGATCGCGAGCGATTTTATTATCCCGTAGCACGCTAGGAAAAGAAAGAGACTGCTCGCAGTCTAACTCGAAAGCGTTGCATAACTAGTATCTATCCGAATAGTTTTGGGAAGGAAAACTATTCTCATTTGTACCTTAAACCAAGAAGTATGACCTACTCTCTTGCTTCAACAAAATGGAGTTTCTAACTGAGTATCACTTCCGGTGAAACAGAACTGAGAAATTAATCTGCCATTAAGGTTAACCTTTCACCTGTAAACGTGCTCTGCAAATTTAACACTTAGCGCGGCAACTAAAATAATAATCACATTTAATCTGTTTAAGTTTAAGTTTAGTTTTGTTTCCCTTTTACGATTCATACCACAGACTTTGTCGTGTAACCTTGAAAACGTCTTATGTTTTGCATATTGTTGAAGGACATTGTTGCGTGCTTGAAACGCTACAATTGTGAATCATTTGATAGTCATTACAAGTTTAATTAAATAATATCATGTGCAGTAAAAAGAAAAAGTACATTTTAATTTTACCCCGATATAACGATATTTTCGGTTATTTTACGGCCATATCGTTATATCGGGAGTCTTGATATAACGATACCTCGATATAACGATATAATTTTACTGCTTCCTTGGCATATCGTTATATCGGGGTTCCACCGTATCTCCGGCGCCCTTTTCTTCGCGCTGCCGTTAACCGAACGCCTGGAACAAGCAATCTACTGTGTCTTTCCACTGTATCTGCTGGCAATATGAACGATTTTTAGGCTAACCAATTATTTCGTTTACAAGTTGAAACTTTCCTTCTCCGCCTTCGATATCGTGACCTTTAATTTGCGCAAGTTAAAACCTGACTCGATCGCTAATAGGCAAAATACTAAATATAATATACTTACCTCAGTAGCTGCTGAAAGCAAATGACGAGCTTAGCCCTTATTGCTATGAGAAAAGTGTATAAGACAAGACGGCCCAAGGGTTTCTATTTACGTGACTTTTTGCTCGATCACGGCAAGTCACAGTGGAACCAAACACTGAGGGTTGACTGTCATGTCATCAGCTTGTACGTCACCATAGTGCGCGTACGTTACTCGAGTATCAGTATTTAGTATCACCCTACTAGTGGACTAATGCAAATCCTGCATTTTGATTGGCTACGCTACTAGGGGACTATTAGTAATAGTCATCGAGTAGCGAAATTCGTGACGCTTTCTTTCATTTTATTCCCAAATAAATCTTTCTTCAACTTGCATTTGCTAACTTTATTATTGCTTTTTCTGTCCGACTAGTTGGGTGATACTAAAACAATTAGACCCTGCAGGGAAACTGGCAATAAGAAGGACTTGTCTCCAGTCTTTGACGAGGTACGCGATCAAGGGCCACGGGTCAATAGCCCATTCGTAGCCCTTGCGGGCTACTGGTCTAATTGTTAAATAGCCTATTGATCCCTGTGGAGGCCCACGGTCCTCATTGGAAGGGGGCTCATACATGTAGACCTGGGATGAACATGTATCTAGGGACTATGGAACATCCTCACCACTATTTTTTGCCCTAATAATTTTCTAAAAAGATTCTTTACAAATAAGAACGATGAGTGAGAGAAAGTTCCCCCCCTCCCTCCAAAAAAGACAACCTATATAAGCTGACATTACGAGAAACGAAAAAACATGAGTAGCAACACAATGCAAATGTAAACTTAAAAATTAAAATTAAACCAAAGCTAATGCTGCTTGAGCATGCAATAAGCAAACAATATGAAAATATGCAAAAAAGCGCCACACGCCGATCCTGAGCATGTAAGAGTGTAAAATACTAAAACGAAACTAGGAATTACGAATAATAATAACAGCAAGTGATGAAAGCAACTGCACTGTAAGTAGTTGTTGTGTACTATTTGTATTTTAAGTAGTAGACTGTTCACAGCCCTCTATTTTTTCGTGTTTTTTTTTTTCGATAAATGAGCGCGCGGTGAGAACGACTAGAAAACTGGACGCCAGCGCGCTCGCGCTTCGCGCTCGCTTCGTTTGCTTTTTTGCGTTGAAAAATCGAGAGGCTGTGGACAGTCTATTTAAGTAGTGTAAGTGTGCATGCTGTGAGCATAATTATGTGTTGTAATAATAATAATAAAAGGAATTACGAATATTTAAAAAAAATAAAAACTAGCGATAGTAATAAGGAACAACGTTTCGCTGTCCTCATGACAACATTTTTCAAGTTCAGTGTCAATGCCAAATGTGATAGCTATTTCTGAATATGATTATTATATAGTAAAGCTTTAAAACATTTTGTGCAGTATTTTTTACTTTACAAAAATCTTTAACGCTTTATTATTTTATTGACACAACTTGAAAAATGCTGGACATGAGGGCAGCGAATTCTGTTCCATATTTATATCGCTAGTTGTTATTTAAAATGTATAACAAAAACGTGCTTTAATTCGAATTACGAATACCTGACTTTTAAAATAACCTGAATTGCACGTGAACAGAAAAATCCGGGATGTGAAATATTACCTCTGGTCTCTTTCCCTGTGGCGAACGGGTTTAAAGGGAGAAGTGGGAAAGCGTGGTACCCTTTAAAGACGAACACGGGCCCGCAATAGCCGTGTGCAACAGGCAGGGACAAAGTCGGACCGGATCAACTCAGATCACTGATTTGAATAACTTGATATACTTGGTAGTAGAACGATAAAATACATAATAGTTGCTATTCTTATTCAAATTACGATCCGAGTTGATTCGGTCTGTGTGCGACACTGGCCCAGAGAGAGAAACTGGAGTAGGGTCCGAAACTGTAGTTTTAGCTGGCGGAGTCAGCTGTAAAGCTGAAATAATTTGGTCCGTCTCTTAACTTTCTTACACTGGTCGGGAGTAGCATTTCAAAACCACGCTTCGACGTTTCTTGGCCAACGTTCGCAACAACCGACAATTTTAATAATAAAAACTTTATTCACGTGTCATAGTGAAATAGCCAAGGGAAGATCCCGCTGTGAAAGGGCACAACTAAAAACTATTACTTAATTAAAATAAAGGTACAACCATGTCTCATTTATTGCTGAGGGATGCCGAATCATGGCCCTAAACGCCCGGAGGAGAACTAGGAATTAAAGAGGCCGGACTGTCACGGGGAATTTTACGTTTTGGGGTGAAAATGTGCTAAAGATGAAATGACTTGCTTTTTCACGTACACAGAATACTCCTAAAAAGCCAAGAGAAGGAAATATATTGATTTTCTCAAAGCAAGAACAAACTATAGTCCGTTACGGGCGATTTTTCCACAAAACAAAGGAAAAACTTGAAAAAATGAGCCTGAAAAGGGATGCCAATGAATTATGAATAGATACTAGACACTGATAACATATTATAGGACACTGAATTCTTTTCGAAATGTAACTTTTCAAAGTGCAAGTTCGTTTTTCTTGGTTGTAAGCTTAAATATCTAGGTGTTTCAATAAAAACACTTTCATAAAAACGCAATTAAAAGAAAATTTATCGATATTAACGGCATATTTGTGTTAACACTGATTATTTGTTTTTTGTGTCATATTGTTACCAGAAGTGTCAAGTGTCACGATCTACTGAAAATAAAACCGACAGTGTCGTACTCTCGTAAGCAGAGTTCCGACCCCGCTTATGACTCCGTATACATTCATGTGTAGCGTGCTTGTTTCGCTCATAGTTAAAGATCGTGATAATATCAAAATATCAAGATATCATGGAGATATTGGAACATAACACTGTAATATAAAAATATCAAGATATCATGATGATATCAATATTTGATAATATCATAGTAATATCAAAATATCATGATATCAAGATTTGATAATATCAAAATATCAAGATATCGAGAGAGAATGATAATTTCAAAAGCTTTCTGATATTTCGATCTTCTGTAAATTCAGCACCTTAGTGTTTTATCCATAGCTAGCGATTTCATAAGATTTACAATGACATCGTTCATGTTTGGTTTACTCAAGTTCTTGTTAATGAATACAAGAAAGGAATTTTCATATACCTACCTCAAAAGTTGCTGAAAACAAATGACGAGCTCGACTTTAAAGCTTTTATTGTTGTGTAAGAGACAAGACCGTCCAAGGGTTTGTATTCATGTGATGTAGGGTCGACTCCGATTATGTCACCCAGCATTGTACCCAGGCGTTCCCTTCCCGCTAACCGATCTGGCGCGAAATTTCGTCATTTCGTGAACCTCGCCCTAGCCCGCGATCGAGGAGTAGAAAGAAGGCCTAGGGACTAGGCTGTATTTCGTGCTAATGGCCGCGCGTTACTGGATTATCAATAACACTATCAGTGTAACCTGGACGAATATTGAATGGATCATCGCAAGCTATTTATCCTTGTAGAGGCCGAAGCTCATACTTGGAGACCTGGCCTCAGTTGTTCAAAGAGTGGATAATGCTATTGACCGGATAAATCACTATCTAGCGGATGCCATGTTGACAAAACAAACTGCACTATCCGCTGGGGAGTGATTAATGCAGTGGATAGAGCTATCCATCGTTTGAAGAACCAAGGCCTGGGAAATAAATAACATCTTTAATTTGAATAACAAATACCTAACTTTTACAATAACCTGGCGCGTGAACAGTAAAACCGGGCAGTGAAATATTACCTCTGGTCTCTTTCCCTGCTGGCCCAACGGGTTTGGAGGGAGAAGTGGGAAAGCGTGGTACCCTTCAAAGACGAAGACGGGCCCGCAATAACCGTGTGCAGCAGGCAGGGGCAAAAGTCGGACCGGATCAACTCAGTTCACTGACTTGAATAACTTGATATACCTGGTAGTAGAACGAGAAAATACATAATAGTTGCTTTTTCTTATTGAAATCACGATCCGAGTTGATTCGGTCTGTGTGGGACACTGGCCCAGGGACAGAAACTGGAGTAAGGTCCTAAACTGTAGTTTTAGCTGGCGGAGTCAGCTGTAAAGCTTCGACGCTTCGACGTTTCTTGGCCAACGTTCGCAACAACCGACAATTTCAATTATAAAAACTTTATTCGCGTGTCATAGTGAAATAGCCGAGAGAAGATCCCGCTGTGAAAGGGAACAACTAAAAAACTAAAAACTATTACTTAATTAAACCTTAAGGCACAACAATCTCTCATTAATTGCTGAGGGATGCCAAATAATGGCCATAATCTCCGGAGGAGAACTAGGAATGAAAGAGGCCGGCCTGTCACGGGGATTTTTACGTTTTGGGGTAAAAATGTGCTAAACATGAAATGAAATGCTTTTTCACGTACACAGAACACTCCCAGAGAGTCAAGAGAAGGAAATCTATTGATTTTCTCAAAGCAAACACAAACTATAGTCAGTTATGGGCGATTTTTCCACAAAACAAAGGAAAAACTGGAAAAAAAATTAGCCTGATAAGGGATGCCAGTGAATTATGAATAGATACTAAACACTGATAACATATTGATAAGACATCATTGTATTCTTTTCGAAATGTAACTTTTCAAAGTGCAAGTTCGTTTTTCTTGGTTGTAAGCTTAAAAGAAATTTATAAATTTATTGAAATTAACGGCATATTTGTGTTAACATGATTATTTGTATTTTTGTGTCATATGCACTTTATATTAATAAAGACAGGTTTTCACAAGCGACGGAGTCGGTGCCGTTATCAGAAGTGCAGAGTGTTACGATCTACTGAAAATCAAACCGACAGTGTCGTACTCTCGTAAGCAGAGTTCCGACCCCGCTTATGATTCTGTATATATTCATGTGTAGCGTGATAATATCAAAATATCAAGATATCAAACAAAATGATAATATCAAAATATCAAGATATCAAGGAGATATTGGAATATCAGAATCGATTCCATGTCTCCATTTGAGTTTGTCGCCGCGAGATAAGTGTACGTGCGTTTCAGTTTCTTTCTTTTTTTCTGTTGAAGATGTAGCTCAAATCTGTGCCAAAATTTTAAATGACCAGAAACGTTAAATTTGCAGAAAAAAGTAACGACGACAACAACAAACAAAAATGTTTCTTCTGAGAACTTTTTATAAAGATGGTCTTTGACGCCAAAATGTATTCATAACACTTAAAAGAACTTGCCTTGAGATGACCCTCACCTACAATAGTATCTATTCTTCACAATTATCCTGGAGTTACGTTTCATCGAAATTGAGAAGTTTAAAAAACTCACCACGTCTTGTGGAAATTCTTAAACTTGGATGAGCTAAAACACCAGCAGCGGCGACTGATTCAAGCATTTCTGCTTTTACGCGGGCCGTGTCAACAATCTGGACAATATTTGAGATCTCGTAAAATCGACTACGTGTTATACTTATGCTAAAGGAAGCTGGATCTTCTTTCTACGCTGAATTGAACTGATCATGAAAACAAGTTGGAGACGTTATATTTGTAAATAGTAGTAGTGTCACGTACTCCTGTAACCGATAGCACAACACAACTATGCCGAGAACAAGCAGAACTCGAAAATGTTAAAATCTAAATCTAAGTCCATTAAAAATTATGAAACCACAGATTACTGATAATCCAATAAGGAAACTATACTGGTCATATCAATACCCCTTTCAGTTTAATTTTAAAATGCCCCAGCGATTGACACGTTCTTAGTCACAAAGGAAGCTACAGTCTGCAAAGGTTACCGATATTCAACTTCCCATTTTATGTTACATTCGGGTTATGTTATTGGAGTAAACTCTACTGTTGGAGCCAAGTAACCGTGTGATTTCTGCTGTCCGAAAGTTCGTTTTGCTGTAACAGATCCCGTCTTCTCGTTGTTGCAAGCGTGGTTCCCCCTCTGCTAGTTGTTAACAAGGAGAACAACCGAAATAGCCAAAAACCCTTTTATCACAATGCACTATATTTTAAAACAGTTGTTTTCTTGCTTTCTTAGCTGAACTACAGCTATCACCACTATATTTTCCTTGCTGCTTCCTCTTGCTGTCTGTTTTTCTTTCTTGATTTCTAATCAAAGCCTCCTTGACTATCATTCTTTCATTCGCAATGTGGTAACTTAGCAACTTCACAGCTAGCGAGTTCCCTCCAAAAACATAACAGTACATATTGAGGTTAGAGACATGATCCAGTTTGCCGCATGTACTGCTCCATTGTTGGGACTACAGTTAACCCCCGTATGTGTAATAAAGTAGACAAAAGAGTCAACTTTTTTAATATTAATTTTTTGTTTCGGTTTGTAGTTTTTGTTAAAGTAAATAATTTAAAACAAACTTAGAACAGGCATGTATTCATTGGGCAGAGGTTCAGCGTTATTAATTTCTGGTGTCACGTCACCCCGACTCTCTATAAGCCGGACACCTCTCTAAGACGGACAGTTAATTGGGGCCGGTCCCGACGGTGTCCATCTAAGAGAGACAGACTGTATCATGATATCAAAATATCAAGGGGATATTGGAATATCAAAATATGACGATAATATCAAAATATCCAGATATCATGATGATATCAATATTTTCAGAAACCCATGAGTTTCTGATATTTTATAATATCATGATGATAACATCAAAATATCAAGATATCGAGAGAGAATGATAATATCAAAAGCTTTCTAAATATTTCGATATTCTGCATGCAATCCCGCACCTTAGTGTTTTATCCGTAGCTAGCGTTTTCTTAAGACTTTATATTGACTTCGTACATGCTTGGTTTACTCAAGTTCTTGTTAATGAATATAAGAAAGGAATTTTCATACCTACCTCAAAAGTTGCTGAAAACAAATGACGAGTTCGACTATAAAGAGACAAGACCGTCCAAGGGTTTGTATTCACGTGACGTTTGCTTTATCGCAAGTCACAGTGCAACCCCCTTAGGGTAACCTATCATTATGTCGCCCAGCATAGTACCCAGGCGTTCCCTTCCCGCTAACCGATTTGGCGCGAAATCTCGTCACGTCACAGGCCCTTACGTGAACCTCGCCCTCGCCCGCAATGGAGGAGTAGAAGGCCTAGGGACTAGGCTGTATCTCGCCCTCACAGGCGCACGTTACTGGATTGTCAGTAACACTGTCAATGTAGCCTGGACAAAAATTTGGTGGATTATCGTAAGCTATTTATTCTTGTAGAAGCCCAGTCCTATTTAGAGGGGAGGCTCATGCTTAGAGACCTGGCCTCAGTTGTTCGAAGGGTGGATAGTGCTATTGACCGGATAAATCACTATCTAGCGGATGAATGTTGACAAACAAAACTGCACTATTCGCTGGGGAGTGATTAATGCAGTGGATACAGCTATCCATCGTTTGAAGAACCCAAGGCCTGGGACGTGAATGTAGAGCAAGTCTGTGGATTACACTTGCAACCGTTTTTAACTCTAATTTTCTTATATAAAAGAAACAAAGAAAAGATGAGGACTGCCGGATCTTTTATGATACTGGACTGGATAAGTGAAAGAGTACTTGAAATAATAAGAGGGTCTGAATGGGGGAGGGGGGCCACATGTCGGTTAAAATTTCATCACCTCGTCGATAAATATTCTCGACCTTTGTCGTTTATCGGTAAATCTCAGTTAATTTTTTTGTCGCTAGTCGATAATTGTTTTCCTCGTTTTGTTGGAAGTCAGTAATATTTTTCGCCCTTTTGTCGCTAGTCGGTTAACACCATTCAGACCCTCTAATAAGCAATGAATGGTAGGAAAACCACAAACGAGATCAGAGATTTGTCCGATATTTGAGTTTCTGCTGTTATTGCTTTATGTTAACATTTCAAGAACGTGCTAAGAAAGGGGTCCGACATAGCTTTGGCGGAATGCGGTTTCACACGTACCAAGGGTGAATATAGCTACGAATAAACCTTCGTTCAAATCTTGGAACAATACAGGACCCAGATACAACACTTCCATCACCTGACAGTCACGTGAACATGTACAATTTGAATGCACTTGATGGATCGACCGACTTCAATAACAAATACCAAAGCGACGGATATATATAAAAAAAGGTTTTACTTCTCAATATTGCTTATAAATAACTACAGAAATGTTTCAATGGTTTATATCAGTTCTCAAATCGTCAAGACATCAGCAGCGACCTCATGGCTGTGTTGAGTTTGAAGATCACTCAGTTTCTTTTTGAGCACAGACAGCCCAGACATCACGATTGTCTCGGGTTTTAATGAGCCACATGACTACAACAAGATTTAAAAAACACTGTCAGGCAGACTGCAACTATACCACCATGCACAGAAGCAAACAATTCTACTTATTAACTACATGTATATGGCTTGTGAATGAGGATGGACATATGGGCAGGCGGAAACTCATAAAAGCAATAGTAATGTAATAGTACTGTAAGTAGTTATGCTTTTATTGTAAATAGTCGTGCGTTTTTAACATGAGCCCCTGGCTCGGGAGATTGGGCAACCACTTCCAACGTCTATGACTTAAAATAAATATCATACCATACCAATATCATACCTGCACTTGCAGGTTATCGACCACAGGAATAATAGTCCAAAGTCATTGTCTATTCAATATCTACCTTGGTATTTAAAAAGTGGTATAGAGAGTAAATGCGAGTGTTTTATCATAGGTACCAAACACCAAGAACTAAGGAAAGAGGCTGCAGGAATCATTGTCATAGAAGAAACTCTTCTTGAGACTACTTCGAGAGGAAAGGAATTATTTAAAAAACTACTATTTAGCAGCCATGCATCGTACCTCAACATTAAAGTAAAACTTGTCTGCTTTAGCATTTGGATCAAATGGTGCTTGATCTGAAATAAAGGAAAAAAAAAGGTTCTCATGACCTGGATACTAAAAATTTTTAAATTTTAAAAAATTGACAGCATAATAATAAATATTGTATGCTAAGCAATGTGGTTAAGCTGCTTTACTTACACAGGTCTTCATCAAGTTCTGTGTATTCACTTTTGGGCCTGCAAAAGTACATACCAGATTAAACTAAACACATTTATTGTAATATTCCGAGGAATAAATAAAGAGCTTTTAACAAATTTTTACCATTCCTCTGGTCTTGGGTATGTAGTGTGTCTCAGAGAATTGTCAGGGTCGTACTCAAATGCCACACCAGCTGTAGGATTCCATTTGGCATGCTCCTTAGCAAAGCCCTGACAGACAAAAGAGCAGTAACTGGAAGGTAACTGATGTCTTCAACACATTTTGTAACATGTAACAATGCATGTAATTAAAATATATTAAATATTAACCTTTTTAGCATAGGCCCGAAGCTTGAGTTCCTGTTGCCAAGGAGATAAAAAATATATTACTTAGTTAAGAAGTTGCAAACCATGTTTTGAAAAAAAAAGAAAAAAACTTGAGTAACAAGAATTACATGTGTGTGTGTGTATGTTGCAAAAAGAGCAAGATAAGATCTCACCTGCCCTTTACGAAGCTTAACGATCAAAATGTCTGAAATATAACAAGAAAGACTAAGAATTGGACATTTTTTTTTCTATACATGCCAAAAACACTGTATCAAAACTGTATGATATTGTACATGTAGCAAGGATCTGTATTTAAATCATGATGAGGCCTTCCAAGGGGGTTTCTGATGTCGCTTTGTTGCTCCTTTTCCAACCCACCTGTCACCTATTTGGTAAGGGAAAAATGTCACCGTGTTTTGCTAGAATACAAACGTCATTACATGTACTAAAATTTAATTTTTGTGATGCCATAATTTTCCTTCTTTTTAAAACAAGATCAACCACATACCGGTAGGTGTTGCTTTGTCGAAACTATAAATGGAAGTCAATGTCGCAAATTGTCACCATTTTTTGTTAGTTTCTGTGGGCTGTCTGTGTTTCAGAACAAGATTGATGTGCCATTTTGGAGCAGTGTCGCCTGTTGCCAAAGCCCCTTGGAAGGCCTTCATGTTGTACATGGCAATAAATCTTACATTTTAAAGTGGTACTATGATCAAATTTTCACCCCTTGCAATTTTAGGCGTTTCAAAGAGTATTTAATGAAAGATTTAAAATGCTGTTTACCGTTTTCAAATATCTATTTTAGTTCCAGAGATATTTAAGCTTAAAAAAATCGGAAAATATGCAAATTAGGGAACTGATGACGTCATCTACTCAAACCAATTTTTTGTCAAGTACGGTCATTTTTCTGCAGAGACCAGTGAAACTTGGCAGACTAATAGTTCCTCAGGTGACACACCTACAGCTGTAATAAAATTATGTTACCATGGCAACTCACTCTTTTCCAGTCCCCATCAATTTGTTTTTAATATTTCAGAATTTTTCAGTTCGGAAAAATTAAACCCAGGCAAGACGTCTGCCAAATCCATTGATATGCTTGCTAGATCTCGCATGTAAAGAATTATTTAGAAATATCAACAGAGAATGCCAGAATTGGCCAGAAAGGCCTTAAGCATTGGGGGGCATCTGGAACCTAGTATGTTGCCATGGTAACCAAGATGTCAAGTTCATATTGTGAAACACAACTAGCAGACTGTTACTGCAAAGAATCAGAGGCTTTCAATACAAATTGGCTGAGATATCACTTTCTTAGTATTTAATCAGAATTTGGTTGAGTGTATGACGTCACGACTACTTTGCTAATTTGCATATTTTAAAAACTTGAATATCTCTGGAAAGAAAAGAGGTATTGGAAAACAGTAAACGACATTTTTCTTCTCACATAGAGTACTTGTTAATATTTTAAAACGGTTGTGAAACAAAACATGCGAATTTCATCATAGTAGTACTTTAACACTCAAAATTAATTATGTAGCCTGAAATATAAACCTACCATCCTGTTCACCGTATTCGCTGTTTTCATCATCATGGTGTCGTGATGTCACCTACAGTGGGTACAGAAGATACAAACTGTGATGTTTAACTACAGCAAAATTTCTCTGAAATATTCAATGAACATCATAGTCAGTTGTCTTAATTAATAAACATCTGCTCTCACTTTTATTTACAATTTTAAAAAACAACACATAAATCCTCTGTACCATTTACCAGTCTACAAGACATGAAAAACTTACTGGTATTGTACTTGAACATTATGAGAACAGAAAGGCTGATTGCACTTTTGAATTAAAGGACAAGGCTGCTGCCTAAGGAAATTTCTAAGGAGCCCTAACATCAAAAGTTAGGAGCCCAAGCCATTACTTTAGGAGCCCAGCCTAAAAGTTGCCATGGTTGATCCTCGGGGGAGGGGGGTGGGGTAGAAGAAAAAAAAAAATCTAGGCGAGGGGCCTGGGGAGCAAAGGCACGTTACGTATTTATACGCTAAAATTATCTCGATTGTGGACAATTTTAGTATTTCCATTTTGAATTGAAGCACGTATTGTTTTGAACGGGATATATCTTAAGCCAGTGGAACAAAGTTACAAGGAAATTGAAGTCATTAGATGAGAATGGAAAATCTATGCTTAGGCGCCCATGCGGGCTCCTTGAACAAAAATTTAGTCGCCCGCACTCGTAACTCAGGCGCCCCAGGCGACCGGGCGCCCGTTAGGCAGCAGCCTTGAAGGATCTTACTGGAATAACTCTTGGGTCTGCAGATATCAGGTCCCTTGTTGTCACATGTCTGGTTTGGTCATCTGTGCATTTCACGTCAAGAGTAAGCTCCACTGAACAGTCGGGACAGAACTCATCACAAGTGCAGTCCTTGAAGGAAACAGTTATAGTATTAAAGTAACTAAAGGTAAAGTCTTATTGCAGTGACCTTATGGTTAGTGCCCTCGACTCTGGATTGGGCAGTCTGGGTCAAGCCCTGGCCAGGGTCAATGCATTGTGTTTCTGGGCAAGACACTTTACTCTCAGAGTGCCTCTCTGGACCCATCCCTTGATAGGATGCTAGTCCATCAGAGGGTTGTGTAGGTTACCCCAGCTGCTGGTAGCCATTTATACGCCTGGGTGGAGAGAGAGATAATGAGAGTAAAGTGCCTTACTGCTCTGGCCCTTTGGGTACTTTTTCGTTGCAGGTTAACCCTTTCCCCTGCACTTTATCAGGCTACCCGGCTAAAAATTCATATTAATCACCGATCCCTACAGTTAAAAGAATGATTATCTGGACTTTATGCTAATACCTCTGGATTAAAACAGACTCTGCCGACTTACAGCTCATCTGCATGTTCAGGAATATATGAACATCAGCTTGGGAATGACATCTGCTTACATGTAATTATTAACAATCATTTTCACAAGTCCTAACAGTCATTTTCACATGTAACAAATTTTATTCCAAGAGTACAGGTTGAACTAAACAAGACCTATGTGAATACAAAAACAAGTCTTTTTGCCACTATACTAAAGAAGTTTAACTTCAGCTACATGTACAGTATTGCCACACTCACTCTGGAATAACCCAATCGATCAACAACCTCATCACTGGTCAAAGGGATAAGACCTAAAATGAAGAAGAAACAATGACTTAGTAAGGAAAAGAACTGTTACTTTATCTAAATTTTCATAAAAGTAAACATCTTTACACTTTGCAGTAATTTGACAGAATGTCATCACTTTGGTCGATGCCAGATTAAATTCAAAATTTACACTTGATACTACATGTATGTACATTCATTCTTGACCTTGGGTTGATCAAAATAATAATAATTCTTAAACCAAGCTTTCTACCAGACATGTGTCCTAACACTCTTCTTTAGCAATGTGAAGGTGGCTGGTGACAGTTTCCAGCGCTTTCCAAGACTTAATATGCTGTGTTCACATTGGAGCCAAAACATGTTTAGAGTAAACATGTTTCAATGAAACATGTTTACTCTAAACAGGTTTGTTATTGCATTGTTCATATCAGTTGCAGCTTTGAAGCATGTTTCATGCCTGGCTGTATAATTTATGCAGTTTTAGAAAAGCAGCAGGTTAAATTAAAAGTCAGCAAAGTTAGGAGGTTATATTGAAAACCTCATATGCAAGTTAGTAAAATTAATATATAATTAATCGTAATGCATTTATTTACCTAGTCTGTGGGCAATAAACTCATCATGTAATACCGACGTGTTATTTTCAATCTGCACCCAGTCAATTGCTGGAAAAAAAGATCCATGTTGTAATACTAAACAATTTAATTGATTTTAATCACAACAATCACAGGCAGCCTAAGCTCATGCCCCCCCCCCCCCCCCCCCAAAAAAAAAAAAAATTGTTTGCTATACAATAATTATTTTCCAAAAAAAACATCGCTGAGATCACATTCACCTGTAAGTTCTCTTCCGGCCACATGAATCAGAGGAATCATTTTGTTCAAAATGTCAATTTTCCCAGACTCAAAATAAAATTCCCCGACTTGTTCCTGACCTTGAAGAATGTTATTTTCCCCTGACCATTTCCTGACCCATGGCAACCAGGAAGATGAAACATTTTGGACTGATGCAGACTTTACCTTTATTAATATTCTGGTGTGCAAATCAGCAAAACATTTTGCAATTATGGCATGCATGAATGCATGTGGCACTGCATGCAGACTGAACACTACTCGCTACTACTTAATACAGCCAGCCCAGCATCAGTAATTGTGTTTTTCGTGTAATACTTATATACTATAAATCATTTAACAAGTTATCACATGAGAGCCGGAGCCGGAGAGAGCTCAGGAATAATGTAAATATTCTTAACCTTGGGCTGCCTGTGCAAAAACATAAAAAAAAAATGGAATCGACAAAAGCCAGTGTACCTATAGTTGGCGTTTCGGCGATAAATATTCTTCGGAGGCCATTAGCCATGCTGCGACAGAAAGGAACAAAGGATGCGATTTAGAACATAGAGTTGTATGTACTACAGTGTAGCTAAAAGCATTGCATTGATCTGCGTCTAGCAAAAGGATAATAACCATACCTCAAGTCTGTATTCTCAATCGTAAACTTCACATTTTCCTCCGTAAGTTCAAGAATCCTCACGCTGGGTTGGTTGGCATACGGCATTTTACCGTGAAAATGTTATTTCGCTGGTTTTAGCACGAGTTTCAATTTGATTCTTGCAGCAAAAAATTCAATATGGCGACTTGTCTGACCGAACAGTCTTATGGGTAGGCACCCATTGGGTCTGGAACCGATAAGTCAAGAAAGCACTGTGATTGGTTGGTTTTAAAAGGATAAACGATCTGATTGGTCCATTTAAAGCGAAAGGCAATTTAAAAAACTTTCTCTTTTGCCGTCGTTCATTGCCGTTCAAAATTTGGAAAGGGAAAGTGGTTTGGAGTTATTTTATAGCTAGGCTTACACTCTGCGAAAAATAATGGCTGTTGCTAGGTAAGAAGTTCAAATTACTCTTACTCTGATATTTTTATTTATTTTGTCTTTTCTCGGACGAAATCTGACAAACTAAAACGCTACAACTCGACTCACAGGTTAAAACTTGATCTCCGTAATCTAATGTTGGAAACGCTAAAGGTAAGGGCTGGAAAAATCAGGCTTTCAATTTGTTAGAGTGTTTTCTTAGTCATAATAAATCGTTCTTTGTGGCCTGAATACTGAGTAAGACGTTTTCAATTTTTAAGAATCCAGACAGCGTTGTTTCAGCGTGCCCTGCTTGCGAGACTAACATGTTGGAGTGGATTGGAACAATCTGGGGAGCAAAAGGAACGGTAAGTGATTGATCTTTGTACGTTGTACATGCAGTTCGGGTTACAGATTTCAGCTTCGGAGAGTTCTTGTTTTTATTCCGCTTCAAATTTTCGTGTTACTAATTGTGTATATCGCTGTACTGGTGTGTCGATATATCACAGAAAGTTTGAAAGAAAAGTAAAAAAAAATATCTGGGCACGAATCAGTGGCCACGATATTAAAGAAGAAGAAGAAGACACATTCATTTAATTTGAGGCTCGGGGAAGTTCTTTCAGGAGTTGAAAAGCAACCTGCTATCAACAGGAGCCTTGACCCAGAAATGCTTTCGGGGTGGTCTTTCTGCCTGGCTTATTCATTCTTTTTATTCCAGGTATACGGTGGAAAATCATACAAACTAACGTTAAAATTTCCAAGCACATATCCTCAAAAACCTCCATTGGTGCAGTTCAAGACGCCGTGCTACCACCCAAATGTGGACCAACAGGGTAACATTTGCCTGGACATCTTGAAGGTACATGATTCAAATTTGCTTCAAACTACAATGTGTGCTCCAATTAACAAAGAAATATTAAGTAAACAATTATGTTAATTGGCTTATTTTGTCACTGTTTTTGTTTCAAGGAACATTGGTCATCTTCCTATGATGTTAGAACCATATTGCTGTCCATACAGACATTACTGGGAGGTATGTTTTGTGAATTCCAGGAAAGATTGGATATAAGATGGGCTGTGACTCCAGACTTATGGTGACAGGGTGCTGTAAATTGGGGCATAAATTAACACCCCCCTCCCCCCCCCCCCAAAAAAAAAAAGAAAAAAAAAAATGAGACAAGATCCCCCAAAATCTCCTGAACCAAAATTAAACCCTAAAAAATTCCAGGTGAATTTTCAAACCATAAATATATATGTACTATATATTCCCATAATGTCCTGCTCAGCATGGGCATTATGAGCACTGTTTCATGTACATGTATTGGGTGCACAATTAACGGCAACCTGCTCATTAATGCTTATGTTGACTCTGTAGTGGACTGGTCCACTGAGATGCTTGCAAAAAATAATTGTGCAAAAATATATAATGAAAAAATGTACTAATTCTTTCCAGAGCCAAACAATGAAAGCCCACTTAATGCTGATGCTGCAAGCAAATGGAATAAAGACGGTATGTTTAGATAGTTTGTCACTTTGAACATAATAAACTTGGCGAAAACTTGTGACTTACTGTACTTATAAATTAAAATAAAATAATTAATGTCATTTATTTGGTGTATGACTGATAATAAATTGCAGCTATTTGTAGTGCTAATTAATTCCCTGCATATTAAAGCTACAGACCATCTTTTGACATGCCACCTTTCATGTAAGCAATTGCAATGTAACCAGGCCCTTGAAGTCTACAATGTTAACACTGACAGCAGTTTGATGCGAGTAGTTTTAGTTTGCCATTTCTGCAGCCAACTTCCAGAACAACTGCCAGTTTGACAGTAACTGGAGCCCAAATTAAAAGTGACCGCTTTTTTGTGCAGTCATTATCCAATCAGAAGCCGACTGCTTCCAGTTGACTTCTAATTTGATAAAATCTGTACCAAAGAATGTGGATAAATTAAAAGTGGCCACTGCCATGCATACTTTTAGGATCCCTGCTGTTATGCATCAGTCAATTCCAGCAGTGCCCATTCCCCCCCCCCCCCCCCGGGCTAACCCCCAGGCATTAGCATTTCTTTGGTAAATTCCCCGGGGTGGGGATGAGGGAACCAAAATGCAGGCAGATGCCCAACTCCCGGGTTGATTGTTTTCAATCTCTCAATAGGTGATAAAAGAATATAATATAAGTTGCTGCTTCTTGACAATGAAGAAATATCTAAAATTCAGAAAATATACCTTTAAAAACATCCATGAACATCCACAAGCTTCTCTAGTCCTTCATGGACTAGCTAATCTGCAACGTAGTCCACGTCTTGGCCTATAAACGCCTCCATCACGAATATGCGACTCACTCCACGGTTTCGAAACCACGTGTCAAATGCCCGGGGGTCAACCCGAGGTACGCAAATGCCCCACCCCCGGGATGGGCAACATTAGGAAATGCCCCGGGGTTGCCCGGGGGGGATGGGCACTACTGGAATTGACTGATGCATTAGTAACAGATCAGTTTTTGTTGTTTAGTATACATACCACACCACAGGATGGTCACCAATGAAGTAACACTGCAAACGTAGCCTATTTTTCTTTTTCAGTTTACAACAAAGCAATGGAGAAGTTTGAAAAGGAAACAGCAACAATTACGAAATAAGTTTAGGCCTGTAAATTAATATTTTAAAACGTTTTTAAGTAGAGCCTGCAAAGTTGAATTTAGCATTGTTCAAAGACAAAATAATTCAGAATGATGTACAGTGCACATGTTACATACTTGAGTTTTTCCCAACAAATTATTATTACTTGATATTAATATCAATCTTCACTTTTTATTAGCAAGTTTTCTAATTTTTAAGGATAGTTCTTAATCTAGGCAATATTTTTTCCCACAATTCTTACATGTAAATTATATGAGAATATTCTCTTTGACTTTACCTTTGTCTTGTTTGTAGTTGTTTAAATTTCACTTTCTAGTAAAATGACTATAACAACTGTTTGACCAAACTTTGTAAAATACCTTGTTACAAAATTACAAATAAACGAAGTTGATTCATGTTTAATTAGTGTTTGAATGCTGTGAGGAATAAAAACAGAAGATCTCCACTTGTTGATAACCGGGGTAAGTATAGCAGCAATGGAAAATATGATATTGAACTCTTGGATCGTTTGCCTTGGTGCTTACCACATGCCTGGGAAAAGACTCATTACAAGTTGGGAAATTTTACATCATCTGGTATTTCCTACCCAAGTCAGAATTTCCTGCTAGACTTGCCAGAAGTTAAGACTCTTGACTAATGAGTAACAAAGTCATGATAGCGAGTGACAAAGTTGCCAAACACAATTTACAGACTTCTGAGAAAGTCTAGCCTCCTGCAGGTTATGATGATGAGTTCAAATGGATGTCTAATAATTTGTGGTTGTCAATGAAACTACAATGACTTGAAACTCTTTCTATAAAGAAATTAGAACAACTGTGGAGAAATTACAGTGCTTTCAATAAGACTCTGCACCTGCTGGAGCTCTGGCCAAACAGGGTTCTCATGGTATTGGGAATCAGGACCTCAGTACCAGTAACAGGATACACAAGAGTCACTGCAGTGCTGGAAATTACGGCGATTGTCCGAGACGACCAAAAAGTTTACTGGGCAACCAATTAATTTGGGTAAATTTTAGAGGCCGGTTGCCCGAGGAAAAAAACAACAGACAACCCAGCCAAAAATAGAAAATAAATTAATCATAAACAGCACCCGACTTATGTGACAGTTTTGTATTGTCAACAGGTTTTTAGCCAGGTGGAAGTTCTATGGACGACCACTTTTCAGAGAAAATTAATATGAATAACTGAATACAGCAGGGCTTTTTAGCAAATTTGGAAATCTTTAGATACCTTGCACCTAACTGCAAAAAAACACCTTGCATGCTCCTCAGGCCCTCCTATGGGGTCAAAGTCAGGCCTTATAAAAATTTTGGACACCCACTTTGTAAATCCTGGCTAAAAGCCTGATTGTCAATGTCCGATAGTGTAAAGTTAATAATTAATTTGCCTCGGCAAAGCGTTTTCCTGTGTTTTGTGTATCTGTATGTGTAGGTTTTTCTAGCGTGCAACCAAGGATTCAACAGGGCAACCAAATTCACGGGTTTGGTGGTTGCCCAGCTTTTGAAATAGGGACAACCTGGATTTTTTTTTTAATTTCAAGCACTGGAGTCAGTACCTGCCTACTTTCAAACTGTACATAAAGAAAGTCACTTCAAGTGTTCTTTTCTGCCCACCTTCCATCGTTGGGGTACTCTTCTGCCGGCACAATGTTTTATTTATCCCAATTTGATGTGGATTGGGAACAGAAGAAGTCATTTTATTGTTGGTGACATTTCCAGAGTAGCGTACAAACTACAAAACATCGTACACCACCTTGTGCCAACTGATGCATACAACAAATTATAACCATAAGGCATTCATGGTTCCTTTTATTTACAATGAAAACCTAGCCCCTAAATTTAGCAAATTTCATACAAGATTACACATGCTTTGTTTGATTATCACACTCAGTTCTCAAAAATGTATGAACACAGTTTCTTATCTTAAGTCAACCTCATCCTGCACACCTTGAGGTTTTGAATGGTTATTTTCAGTGACATAACAGCCCAAGTCTTCAAGAAGTTATTGTTATTAATGAAGGCAGCAAGATGATTCTAACATGGAAAACCTGGATATTATTATTAGAACAATTTTCGATCAAGTGTTGTAAAACCAAAAGCAAAGTAATTACTCAGGCCAATTACAAAGGACACGGACAATCAAGTGAACCATAGCTGGCACAAAGCACTGGAAAACGTGTGTGAATGAGTCAAGATTGGTTTTAGTTTCACTTCTGATTGGTTGGGAATGTGGTGTGAGTTTTTTTAAACCAATCACTAAGCAAAGTAAATATGCAAAACTAAGGCAAATGCAATTACTTTGACACTGAAATGAAAATTGCTCTAAACTTCCTCAAACCAGAATCTGAAACCTAATTGCAAGCAGGGAACCTGGAAGATGTACACTGAAACTTTTACACCAAAAATAATACTAACCTAAAAAATAAGGAAAGCTCACCATTTTCCCACACCAAACAAACAAAAATACATGTAGAAAACCATCCATATAAACCAATGGTTTATAAGTTAAGAAAAGAACAAGTCATATTCAATTTATCTAAGTTACTGAAAATAACTCGTGAACTCTAGAATAAAAAAAGAGCTATTGTGTTAGAGGCAGGTGAATGTAAAATTAATTTATAACAAGTGTACGGTGTAGTCTTCAAGATACCGGTATGTCTGCAATGATAATTCTGACTGATGACTCAGATGTTCCATGAGAGAATTGACATAGCCTGATGTAAACCAAAAGAAAGTCTGGGAGAATTCAAGAGTTTATCAGAACAGTTGAAACCTGTTTATACTAGCGCAGTAGCTGGGACGACCACAAAGGGTATTATTAAAGGTGGTTATTATTTAATAGAAAATGCATGGGCTTACACTTTGCAGGGACCCAAAACAATGTGTTAAACAACAGCTAAGTTTTGACTACAGGCAAACCTCTACAATGGATTGTTCACTCAGCTCTACAGAGACCAAAATTCATATCAATTATTCTACTTCGTCTAAATAAATGTAAAAAATTAATATGGACAATCCTCCCTGAGTCTTTGAGGTTTGACTGTAGAAAGATAATTTACTTGGCTTGAATCCCAGTTATTGCTCTCTGACTCAATGAGAGAAGTCTCCTTTTTTCACTTATTCTTTAGTTCCTTAGTCATATGATACCAAAGACAGAATACTGGACAGAACGGTTTTAAACAATAAGCAGTAGTACCTCTGGTGGAAGTGTTTTACAGCACAACTATCTGCCAGAAGAACTGATCAAGAATTTTTTTTAACAATATTGGAATGGCCGAATAGTTTTTGAGAAATATTATTACAAAAATGTCCTAATTAGTTATCCAGGAGGTAAATAGATTTGAAAAATAAATGATGGAAGTTGCATTTGCATTATTACTCCATAACAAAACAAAAGGCACTTTGTGATTTGCTGACCTGTAACCCATAAATATGTGCTATAATATTAACAAATAAAGATTCAATAAAATGGCTGAGGAGGCAAGGATAAAGAACTGCAGCACAATAAGAGAGACAAGCAACAAGTTTGTTTTGATTTCCCTCAACTCTTGATGTAAAATAAATGACCGACACTTTTTTTTTAAAACAAACTGGACAGTCACACAAAGATAATTATATGCATGACTGTATTAATTAATGCACATGTATTTTCATACAATGTACATTACTAATTGTACCACAGGCCCTTAAAAAGTTTCCAAAGTGACATTAAGGTAAGTATGCAAAACAGTACGGTGAAATTCCGAGGAGAAAAGAAAATTACCTCAATTGAATAGTGATTGAGACATTGCATGTTTTTTTCTCCTTGCCCCCTCATTAACATTAGAAGTAGTTAATGTACAGTAAATGTTCTCCTATTTCAAGTTATATCAAGCAACGTTATAAAATATTAACTTTATCTACAAATAGCCATGTAATGCGGCCACTGCTACATGTACTCTTCAACACTAGCAAATGCACATGCACCTAGTCCGATTTTTGACATGAGTTTCAAGCATTCTTGAGCTTGTCCCAAAACTAAATCCAAAGGTGGTTTTCTTGGCAAGTGATGTGAATCTGAAAGCAAACAATATCACGTCAACAACTAACCACAGGCAAATAATTAAAAACTTACAAAGAAAATACAAATATTCATCTTTCAGCAACAGATACACAAAAGCAAACTAGTGCAGCTCGGACATCTTAAATTACATGGGAAAAGTCAAGTCTTATGAAATAGTTAATATGTTCTTGCCTAATAATTGACTAGTGACAGATTGATTCTGTGGGGTCCAGTTGGTCAAAGACTGGAACATGTTATCCACTGCATGGATAGTTGTCATAGATGTTTTGTTAACATTTTATCCACTGTTTAGCCATTTATCAAGTGGACAATTTATTGTGTTACCCACCCTTTGAACAATTGGGGCCAAGCCTGAAAGAAGGAAAACTTAGGATACTGTAGGCCCATGCTACCAGATGAGATTTTTGACAGCTGCTTAGAACTGCACAATAATATTGTGATCTTTATTGACTTTGAATGGCACCATTCCAAAATTAAATCAATTAAAGGGCAGATGCGTAAACACACATTAAGTTCTAGTCACTGATACAAATGAACCTTTTACCTAAAATAGCACTATTTAAAGATGAACAGATTGGTTCCCTCTGTACAGGATCTAAAAGATAACCAACTGGGCTACTCCATGGGTCAGTGTAGGCCAAAAGACTAAATGCTTCCTGAAAAATACAACACAGTTTATATCTTATCTTAGTCACATTTTTATTATCCTGAACCAATACAAGAGGAATGCAATATAAAACAATGTTAATTAAATGACATACAGTATCTGTAATTAATATTTTTTTCTGTTGAAAAAGAAGACGTGAACTCATACTCTGCAAGTCCTACATGACAGGGTTTGTATGGGTCATGGAATTTTAGAATTTCATTTTCCAAGCCTGAAAAGTCATGGAATGTAAGTGTGGGCCATGGAAAGTCATGGAAAATGGTGTTTATGAAAAAGTACAAAATAAATTAAGTTTTTTTTTTCAAGAAAATGGTCAAATTTAGGTCATAGAAAACTTAAAAAAGTCGTGCATGGGCAAAATGAAATCTGAATTTTGAATACAGTGTACTATTACTACAGCTGTAACTAAACTGGATTTATACGTAATGATTTACTTAGTTACAATGACTGACTCACCTGCAGAGCCTTTTTATTTGTTTCATTCTTGCCGTGTTCTCTTCTCAGTTGTACACTCATATTTTGCAGTTCTCTTCCAAATGTTAAAATTTTTTCAAGAACAGTTCTATTGTGACAGCAAGTTTGTCTGGATTCTGCAGTAACAGAGAACAAAATGAGTAGAACAAGTTTTTATTTTCCAATCTCATCTATTCCATACTTGTTAATAGAGAAATAAGCAAATTAAAATGAGTTGAAAAGATAAGTTATCATAGGGATATCTGAACAATTAATTTTTTGGGAGGAGAAAATTATTTTGTCGAACATCATTGGTACAGGAATTTTAGGTTGCAAGAGGGGCACTTTTGTTTCTAACAAACAAACAAACAAACCTGGCAAATTACCTCTACTAGGACTAGAACTGTGGTCACTCTCGTCCATTTTTGCTGTCCCATTTAGAATTCCATGATTAGATGATTCTTCAAAATCTTCCACTTCCATCGGCATATTATCAGCTTCAAACCCATTGTCTATACAAGTGCCATTAGTAACAAATCCATTAGTCACTGAAGATGAGCTGCTTCCTACACTCCCGACTGATGTTGCACTGTACGAGTGTGAAGGACTGACATTAGGGCTTGTGCGAGGACTGTGAGCTGCAGGTCGTACATCACTGTCACATCCACTAACCATTTCCACAAATTGTCGGCATTTTAAAAGGAAAAGCAAGTTTGGATTTCGTTCTAAGAGTCCTGGGTATAATGTCTGTGTTGTTTCAATAGCTTCTCCTATTCTGCCTGAAAGAACTAGCTTTTGTATTCCTGAAAGGAAGAAAGAAACAACAGCTTGCTGACAGTTTGTTGTACCATAAGGAAAGAAGCAACTCATGTCATGAATGACATGTGCCTGTATTTCTACATTTACATAGGTAAGTCTGCATACGAGCCTAGGGGCCCATCAGGCCAGAGCTTATGCCGGTTTCTGTAGCATGAAGCGACTAGGAGTATTGCTACTCCCCCTGGATGGGATGCTAGTCCATCGCAGGGTTACCCCCAGCAGTAAATTCGCCAGTACCCATTTATACACCTAGGTGGAGAGAGGCACTATAAGAGTAAAGTATCTTGCCCAAGAACACAACGCAGTGCCCCGGCCAGGGCTCGAACCCAGACCACCCGATCCGGAGTCCAGCGCACTAACCATTAGGCCACCGTGCCTCCCACACATTTACATACATGTATTTTGTAACATTTTCTAGAAATAGCACTGTGAATATGGGAAATGGGTGATTCCACGTTGCGGACATTACATTCAGATACAAAAATTTGAATTTGAAGCTTTTGACAAACCCTTTACCCAGCTTACTGAGGTGCTCAAACTTATGTGTTGAATTACTTAAGTTACTCCTAACATTGTCTAAAAAAGAAAAATTAATTTGCTCTAAATGCCTTTGAACAATAAACTTAAGAAGGTGTGTTGCGGACATTACAGAAAATAACAACCAAATGATAAAGTGATTTCCCTAGAATTAAATTTCCTGTGAATTTAAAAAACTTGACAAGAAAATAATTGTAGTTTCAAACATTGGTATAGTCAATTTTCCAACTGTCTTGAAAAAACTCTTAGTAATCTACTATATTTGATTATATAAACAAAAACTTGTGTTGTGGACATTACAAAGAATCTGTTGCGGACATTACATTTTTGGGAACTCATTTCAAATCATATTAGTTTTAGTCTGTTGGTGATGCTGGGTACTTGTATATGTTTTAAAGTGTGTTGTTAGGGAAATAAAGCTCCAAATAATTTTTTTTTGTCATTTTCTATACCCATAATTTCCTGGGGGTGGCATTACATAATAATTTAATTACCTCATTTCGTGTATATTTAATATTTTTTTAAACACCTTTAAATTAAGTTTATTTTAAACTGAAATGGGAGAGTCTGGCAAGAAATATGACTTGGGACATTCCTTTCAGTTTTGAAGGTTGTATTATCTACTGACAGATCTAGAGAAATAAAAATGTGAAACCTCCATAATCAAAGTGTGCCTGCTTGAGCAGGACTGATTGAGCAGAGGTGGCCAGAACAACAGAATTTTGTGTTATATTACATACAGATGTATGTGGATTAACACTTTAAACAAATGTGCAGTTGTTTGTAATGCACCTGTTTTGATGCATATGGTTGAACAACTTTGAATTGATAATTAGTACCATTAGCTTGATCATATTGTTCTGTTAAGTTGAAAGTGTAAGAATAGCACAAATTTATTCAATCTGCATATTATTACTTTTTGTAATTCTTTTAACATAATGTTTTCCTTGATTCTTGAATTTAGCTTTGTTTTAATAATTTCTTTTGCTTAGTTTTTTTTACTGAAGATAGCACTGCCTGAAATGGACTATATTCTATTCAGAGCTTAAGGTATCAGCCACGGTTAAAAAAGTTCCATTTTCGAAGTTTGAGATTTTGTACTGTTGTGATAAAGCTCCTCAAGAGCGTTCTTTTAAAAAAAATTCCACAAAAAAGTTTTAATTCTGCGCGGAGTTATTGAGCGTAAAAGTTTTAACTGGGTCAATTATGTTAATTGGCCGTTGACAACTTGTCTATCAACGCGTCACGAAACAAGTCACATGATCTCTCAGCTCCATTGTATCACGCAAGAAATTTGCGAGTTCGCGGCGTCTGTTTCAGTTCGGTAAAGAAGAAAAAAGGTCCTGTTCGTTCTCTTCTACCATGCCAAGGCGTAAAAAAGCGAAAACAAAAGACGCGTTCAGCGCAGATTGGGCTGAAAAATTAGCGCAAAGTGACAAAGGGTTGCGCTCGTACAACAATATAAAAGATGAATTGTTGAAGCAGTCGAGCGGCCAGTCGAGCACGGAGTCGGTTTCCGCACCTAAAAGTGCGAGCCGTTCAAAGATTCATGTGGAAGAACGGGATAATGATGAAGCGGGCGAGACATGACGGAAGCTCAGTAGCCATTCCATAATAGCTTGCGAAAGGCTACAGGAAAAGTTCGACGAAGCGGTGACTTGTTGATAATTATTTTTGCCAAGGAAATGTCGAACTCCTTGAAAATGTCGGCAATAAAAATGGTTCGACTTGGATGCGCCATTACTGTATACATGGCGCCTTGCTTACAATCGACCCAGCTTGTCTCATTTCGGCCAGCATGGCATCTTTTGTGTCGACTGACTGTTGTTCACTTTCCATTTCGTTTTCGTTGACTCCATTCGTAGTTTGTTCCCAGGTCTGTTTCCCTTTGAAAGACTTCCTTTTTGCTTTAGGCATATTTAACAACCTAGCTCGCAGCATGTCAAGAAAATTTTATTAGCAACTTGTGGTATTAATAGTAGTTACGGAAATGCGGCTCCTTGCGCGGAGTCAGAATTTTGAATTTATTTACCTGTGTCAATGTGATCTGTGACCGAACGAAGAAAACTGAGAAAAGAGCATTTCGCGCAACGCGTAAACTTAAAATCGCGCCTGCTGTATGTTACCTGTCATGTACCTATTGTTATAGTAAGATGATCCCATTCTGGTATTCATCAACTTTGACGCTTAGGCGTCGTAATCCCTTTACGGGTAGGACGCCGCCGAAAATACGTTTTGCTATTTTTCTCGGAAAGAAGATTTCGATAAATTGAGCGTACGTTTTTAGCTCCAAGTCGGCAGCCCCTCAACCGATTTGGCTGAAATTTGGCCAGCTGCTAGTCAGATAGTTTTCCTCCAAAACCGTGTCTGCGATTTTTGTTTTCTGTTTTCGTTTTTGAGTAATCTCTATTTGTCCACAGAAAGTGCTGGTGATTTGTCTTCCATAACTTTATCTGCTCATTAAAAATGAACAGACCCACTTGTCAAAAATCTGAGACACGGTTTTTTAGTGGAACTTGTTGAGAGGCAAATGCGGTGTTAATCGTTTTTTTCCGCTTGTTTTCGGCGGACCTGGAGCTTGATTTGCACAGACACATACTTTTGCAAAAAAGTCTCGCTATCGCATTTTTTTTAGGTTTTTGTTAACTTTGAAGGAAAAATCCATAATCTGGAACTATTAAGCTTTCAGAAAATGTATGGTTTGTAGGGGTTTGTATTTAAAACAAAAGCGCTAAAGTGATCGGCGCGCGGACGGTCCTGAAGGGTGGCTGATACCTTAATTTGTCATAAAAGTAAGATACTGAACATGTAATGTCCGCAACATAATGTATGCAACACAATAACCCACGTAATTTCTGGACACAGTAAACCTGCCTGGCTAACTTTCTTGCACTAAAACAATGTTTGTATAAATCTAAAAGAGCAGCATAAATAAATCTTGAAAATGGTGCAACAATTATCGGTGAATGAAAAGAAAATTCCTCAATGTTGCGGACATTACATTATGTCTGCGTTTTCATCATGATGTTTTCCTTGATTCTTCAATTTAGCTTTGTTTTATTAATAATTTATTTTGCTTACTGAAATAGCACTGTCAAAATAAGTTATATTCTGTTCAGAGCTTTGTAATTTGTCATAAAAGTAAGATATAGAACATGTAATGTCCGCAACGTAATGTCCGCAACAACATAACCAACATAATTTCTGGAGACAGAAAGCCTGCCTGGCTAACTTTCTTGGACTAAAACAATGTTTGTATCAAACTAACAGAGCAGCATAAATAAATCTTGAAAATGTTGTGACAATTTTCTGTGAATGAAAAGAAAATGTCTCAACGTTGCGGACATTACATAATGTCCGCAACACAAATTTAATTGCTTTTTTCCCACAAACAAGCAACTGATTGGTTAAATTTTCAAAGCTTTATGATTGCTTTAGATCAAGGCTTTGCACTCATACTCCAATGATTATTTAAATCTTTTTTAATTAGTGTTTTTGATACACTGTCTTAAAGTTCTCTTCCAAACTTTTCCAAACAGTAAGGATTAAATAGCCCCCAATTCCATAGCCTCCTGCCAAGCGAGTGTGGTCAAGATAAACAAAATCATGGTAATTTCAAACAGCACAGAGTATTAGCTTTCTGCTAGTACAACTTTAAACCAGAAAAAATCAATTTGAATTTTTTCACTTTTGCAATGTCTCATGTGGAATCACCCAAATCACAATTCAATTTTCCATACATTTCTTAAACATCATTTTGGTGACGTATCAGGGGTAAACTGCAGGGAACACTTCTTTGCATGCATCACATGATCAATCAGAAATGAATTTCAAAGACCACATGGCATAATTTTTGAGGCCAAGGAACTTGGCAAGCATTTGCCAACATCTTGGCTTGTGATGAAAATGGGTGTGATGAAGTGAAATAAATTATTGTCCTTACCATGTACATGTATGTAGTGTTTAGAATTTACATGTATGTTCCATAATGTATGTTTTAAGTCAATGTGGTGATTTTTCTTAAATATTTACTGATCAACAAACCACTAAGTATAATGTCAATAATCAACCAATCAAGAAAAGTCTTTTATGTCACTGTCATTTGGCTCACTTTGTCTGTTCTTGATGGAAGCCAGCTCCTCTGTAAACGACTGTCCAGTGCTCTTAGCAAAAGCCTCAGCAGTAGCACAATAGCCATGATGGACCAAGTATGTCGACACAATTCTGATTAAATGAAAGAAAACAACTATATCACAAAAATGCATTTTTTTCTTAAAACAGTTTGTTTTGAAAATAAAACAAAAATATGGTCCTAGCTTGATGATGCCCCCTGTAATAAACGGCACGCGATGCATGCAGAAGCGATGACGTTTCACAAGGGGTCTTTGATAATTTTCAGGACATTTGTCAAAAAATTAGGGTACATAAAAGTAACTGACAACTTCTGTGCTGAATGATTGTTCAACAAAAATTGCGTTATCTTGGCGTGACATACGATATACGATGCAAGGTCAAACGCTTTATGCCAAATTTATTCGATAACTTATAAAGTGCAACACTCACTGCAGACTCGAAATCTCAATTTAACAGCTACAAATGAAATAAGGTTTGCCGATCGGTGATGATACAAGCTCAAAAAAATATCTTCCTTTGCCAAAAAACAAGATGGCGGATCTAAAAAAGAATACAAACAATGCACCTGGTTCCCATTGCTCTTCGGTTCAATTCAGGGAGTAATCGTAACACCGTAACACCAAAAATTCCATAAATTCCATCGCTTTTCCGCTTTACAGCATTAACCGATGACGTCATAAAATGACGTCATCGCTTAAAAAAGTACATGTTCAGCTGTATCCACTTACTTTTGTAGTGTTGTTTGCCAAAGACCCTCTTTGTCTGTAAATGGGAATGTTTGTATTGTATGCCTTGTTCGAGCATGAACTTCCTACAAAGAATAAACAGTTGCAGCCAAATTTGGCATGGATTACAAAGATACTGACCCAGTTACGAAATGAATGTCCTAGTCATTAAAAGTACTTTACAATAAAATACTAATAACATGTAACTAAAATTTCAGAAAGTGGTGCCTTCTACTGTTTTTCTTTTTAAGACTGGCAAGTTTTATTCAACTTTGGGTTTTCCACAACAGCTAAATTTTAATGCTGAAAGTTATTATGTTGGGAATGGCATCTTGTGGGGTCTCCCACTACCTCTTGGAACGAGTTACTTCACTGGTTCTTAAAACAATAGATAACAGGTGATGACAGTGCCCCTATCCCTGAATAACATGTAGAGGAAGTGTTTACAGCGGGTGAATCAAAATAGAGGTTACAGAGAGGTAGTGACTTACTAAAGTAATCTTGTGGTCTGTACATAATTATATATCAACAGTATGGGAGCTTGAAATGTTATTATCCTACAATACATGTACATTATTTGAACCAGCTGAAATGTACATGAAAGACACTCAGTCTGACATAATGGCCAAAGTTAGAGAAATATGTGTTGACGTTTGTACTAGTCAAGATAACCATACACAGTAACTAAATCCCACTAAAACTCTTGCTTGACTACAACATCCATAACAGGTGTTAATTGGTTTTGCACGGAAGGAACAATAAAAATGTTTTGCATTAGAATGAACATTTTTCCCCATAAGAAAAAGATTCTATTGTTCCTGCCAAGCAAACATGGCTGCTGAGCAAAATCTCTTTAGCCTCCCTGCTCTTTAATAAGTTTACCGTATCTGTCACGTACCTTCATAACTTCTTCTATGTCATAAACAAAAGGCTGTTGTCCAAAATTTGCATCTACTACCTCTCCAGGAGTTTGAAGACCAACAGTGGGATACAAGTTTGGCTGAAAAGAAACAAGATGGAAGTATAACGAACTTGAGAAATTGTGTAACAAAGATTAACAAATTGTCCAAACCACACAGTCAACTAATACTACATTCACACCAACTAAACTGTGTGTTGTTCAACTGAAGAATTCAATGGGCACATGTACTTACTGGCAGGTCTGTGAAAGCAATTCCTGTAAAATACACAAAAATTTAAATGTCGGTCAGCAAAATATGTTATATTGTAAACAATTATCAACATAGGCTTCCTAAGTACATGTACACTCTGATTCTTGAAGAAACTACAGCAGCTGTAGAAAGTACTTAAATACATGTATTTGCCTTTATGTAGTGGCCCACAACACAGCGTATAAGTACACTTTCTGTAGTATAAAGGAACTGTACATGTAGCAATGATATTGTTACTCTCTCTAGATAGCACTTTCTCTGATTCAATTTGACAGTTCTTTTAAAATATTCCATGATTCCAAACTTAATTATCTTCATATCATTTTTATAGCCCACTGTTTCTAAGACAGTGACATACAAGATTTTTATAGAATGACTAATACCCCATCCATTCACACCAACAAAACATGTCTAGTTAAACCAGGTTTAACAAAATGAAAATCAGCAACAGAAAACTGAAAGACTAGATTATTCATAGGGTTTCAGTAAGCTCTAACAAGTGCTTTCTCTGTGTTAAATTTGCTAAAGTTGACAGGGTTTTCGTTAATAATTTAAGTAGCAGGAGACTAGTGTAAAGTAACAGGAGACTGTTTCCTAAAGAGCGAAGCTCTTTAATGGAAGGAGCGAAGCTCGTTCCTGACTAGGGGGGTCTGGGGGCATGCCCCCCCAGGAAATTTTGGATTTTTGAATCCTCTGAGATGCCATTTCCTGTTATCTGACAGCAAATTTCATTTCTCTCTAGCTAGCAACTAAACAAACAATGCACACCTGAAAATAGTTCTGAAGTGTTGAATTCTTCTTTGTATTAACAAGCAAGTAATGTTCCACAAGAGCTCTAACTCTCCTACTCCAAGAGTCATGTCGTATACCAAATAAAATCTGAATATTCAAATTAAAGCTATTTCTCAAAAATATGCTGCAAGCTGAGGAAATTCAACATGTTTCCTTGGGTGCTCTCACTGATTAGTGGCGGTGGCGGTTCCAGCAGTTCGTCTTCTTCATCCTTGTTGTTGTTGCCGCTGGTTGAACTTGCATTTGAGCGCTTTCCACTAACACTGCTCGTAGGTGCAAAAAAATGTGTTATTTTTGACATGGTCGGGGAGAAATCCTCTCTCCCTCTCTCTCTGAGACAAATATACACGCTGTAATAATACAATAGCACCGCACGAGACGTGAGAACATATTCCCGCTTCTGATTTGTCGCGACAACACGCCAGACGGAAATTAATTGAATGCATTCGCTCTCACCACAAAAGACAAAACTTTGCGTGTCCGGTTTAATAAACAATTTCTTGAATGGAATGAATTACTAAGTATTATCAATAAATATTTCATCTTTGTTCCCTGTACAGTAATAAATAAAAGTTAACTTTTTTCAAATCATATTAATTAAATTGCCGAAATTTGCATATGCCTTAGCGGTAATTTGACACTCATATTAAAGATAACGTAAACATCTCCAATTTGCATACCAGCGCACATCACAAAGATCGTTTTATTCAGAATTGTAGTTCAGTGCTTTTGGCTTTAATTTGGTCCAGTTTTCTTTTCGTGACTTTGTTGATTTCACTTGTTCTATTTTAAGCATTACCGGTAACTTCTATTTTAAGTTTGCTCTATTTAACAACAAAACTTTCGCGCGTAAATAACGCCTCGAGCTAACCAAAATTCTCCACACAAACCGTCGATAACTTTTCTTTTATTAGTGTACCAAATTTAATAATTATTAGTGTAGTGTAAAGCCAGAGCTTAATCAATGTCGGAAGACGTTTAAATTACTCATTACTGACAAAGAGGTTTTAATGTCCGTGACATGTCTATTTCAGCAAGATGTATTTACGCCATACAATGCGTACATAATTACATGAACGAAAAATTATTTTTTCGAACGGCTCCACATCTGATTTAGCCGGAGAATTCTACGTAGTAGCCGGAGAATTCCCCGATCCCCGATGCCTAATGAACACCCTGGTTGACAAACATCACTTAGCAACGTCTATGGAGAGAACAATTTTAAGCCATGTTAAACACAACAGCCTTTAAAACATGTTTAAGCTTTGGTGTGAATGGGGTACAAGTCAACAATCCAATATAGGCAAAAGATCTACATGTATGAACAAATCCACACTAAAATGGCATTATACAATATAAAGATGGATTATTACCAAGATTCACTCCATTCTTTGTATAAAAACATGTGTTATCAATAAGATTAACACCACAACCAATGACATCTCCTGTTGTGAAGGTAGGACCATAAGGTTTTCCCGTTCCAGATGAGCAGAAGGAGTGACCATCATCTCCATGGTAACCATAAGAATTTTTCTCCCAACCTGAAACATGACATTAAAATAAACATACAATAAATTTGTGACAGCTTCGATGACATTGACATGTACAGCAAAGTTGAGTCCAAAAGACTGTTGGAATTTCTTATGGCTAAATCTCCAATCTGCAGTTCAAGTGAGTCTGATTATTCTTGTTCTTATCCTTGTTATTACTATTACTATTATTATTGTTATTATTATTATGTACATGGAAGCGCTGTCTGATGTCAGACCATCTAACAATAATAACTGCATGTTAAGTAAAGTACAGTTTGCACAATTGAAAGCATGGTTGGTTGGGTTTCATGAACATGTTTTGTTGTTGTTTAAGCTGAAGAAGCCAAGCAAAATACTGTGACCACTAGGGCTGCAATGATACACTGGTGCACCGGTGAACCGCGATATTTTTTGTCAAGATACGAATATCGATATTTGAATGGGATATCGCTGTTAGTATCGCAAAACAACAAAATATTTCTCATCAAAAATAAAAAATTACTTTACCAACATTCAGAAATTACTGTTTTAATCAGTTTTATGAGTACAAGCCTTTTTATAGCCGCAGGGCTTCGTCGTTGCTTAGTATCGCTTCGCATGCTTCCAGTCATGCATTTTTCAAGATGGCAGCACGAAAGCATGCGTAGTTTCAATACGTTGTCAGCTGACACAGTCTTATGCGCCCGCAACAAAAACACGCGGTTCGTTCGTCACGTTGGTTCTTTTGTCAAAATGTCTTCCTGTTACAACTGGCACCATCCTCTTATAAGTCAAAGGTATGGAAAGACTTTGGATTCAAAGTTTTTTAAGGTTGGCCAAGGACTACGACAGTTCTTGTTATATTCTTGTGTTAGTTTTTACCATTTGTTAACTGTTATCAATGGAAATTAAAGATTCCAAAGCAGTTTAGTAACATTATGTCATTTGTCAGTTGTATGTTATGATGTATTGTATCGTGTATCGTATCGTGGCACTTGTACCAAGATATGTATCAGTTGCTAAGAAAATGTATCGTTGCAGCCCTAGTGACCACAGTGTTTTCTAGTACAACTTATCCATACATTGGTCTAATTTATCTCTTTGCATTTTAGTATACAGCTGTAAATCATGGCTTAAACATAGCTATTTGTTATGCTGTTTGAGGTTTTTGATCATGGAGCTGCCATTTTGAAACCACACTTTTTGATTTATAGATTGTGTTTATCAAAGTATGTGACTTTTTATAACATGCTATCACAAAGATAATCATGTAGCTTACCTGGTAATCTATTCATGTTGACTCCTTGAGCTGATAATCCAATGCCCATGTACCTAAATGGACAAATAAACAAGTGGACAGTGTTTTTAACAAAGCACAGTAAATACTGTTTTTTTTCGAAATAAATACATGTAGAAAATAGTTTTCTTTTTTCATACCATCAAACAAGTCCCATTTTGGTGTGTTCATGCATATCTCATGACAGCTTAATGACGGTTTAAGTGTATAACTCAAATTTTGAGGTTGTTAAGTATGCATATATTCAAGCTATTGTTTTTACTCATTGCAATGTATTTGCCGACAAGACACTGTGCCTCTGAAGATCGTGAATCTTGAGTGTAACCTCTTTGATGTAAGTGAGATATATTTCTTTTGTTAGAAGACTAAATAAAACCTTGTGGGAATCTGCTTGATTGATGTTTATTTTCTATGCCTTCTAATGTGTGGAACAATTGTCAAACTTTGAAACCACAAACTTTTCTAGTGCAAGTGGATGTGCTCCCAAAGCAAGCTCACGTCTATTAAAATGCCAACCAGATCTAAATATTAATTTTGCAATGAAACTGACACAAACAAGTTTATTAAAAATATGTACCATACAGAAATACATGTAAAGCAGATCTCTTATCATTGTAAACAAGCCTTGTTTAACTCGGTATTCTGAGATCTATTTTTATCCAAGAAGGAAATGAAGGGAATTACAATTATACAAATTACGCTATATGGGTAATGACTTGTGTAAAGAAAGCCAGTAAAGTGTGACTTTGGAATTGATCATTGACCTTTCTTTACTTTCTTCTGTTTCTTCTTTCTTTGGTTTCATATGTAACTACTCTTATTTGTGTACTAAAATATTTTTGTTGATTCCATTTTGGACAGTTTCCATAGACTGATCAGCCGCAAGACTGTGGCTTTGTGCGCGAGTAGTGGCAGTTCAAAGATGACAATGCTTTGAATACATTATAAACTTGGCTGCTTTTAAAAACACACATTAATCGATGTCTTGCATGAAAAATTCCTATTATCTATCTCTTAACTTAATTCATTGAGATGATCTGGGCATTAACCACGTGTTGCAACACGAGCCAGAAGACGGCTATGCATTATTAACTCTGCTGCTCTCCGCTCGACAATAAACAAAAATAATTTCAGATACAGTGATTAAAACAACCAATCCAAGATCACTTTTTAACATGCTCTTTATTTGTTTAAACATGACAGCTGAAAATACATTGCCAAAAAATTAATTTATGAAATGTCTGCATATTATCTGGAATCATTCACAACTCTGTTCCATCAAGGTAGCTTAATTGTGCTATTTTTCCAGTCTTTTGAAGTTGCATTCGCCCCATCATGTTTTTGGTGACCATGAAAGCAAAGCCCAAAGGAATAAAACTGAGCCTTCAAGCTGAAAAATCCAGCAGTATCACCCATTTTGGAAAGACACACTTAAGGTGGCCGAACACAGTTTTTGCGCGCGCTCTGCAGTCTTCATTGCTGATGCGAGGTAGCGCGCGCACAATGATTACGAAGATGAAACATGGCGCCGATAAAGCGAAGATTTATTTGTTCTATGCCGTTCCTGCATGTGATATTATTATTCTTAAAATGACGCAATGTGTTATATGTTTTAGTCTTTTGTTTGTATGGAATGTCAGAAAAAGTTAAGAAACAAAGAATCCAGTGATTTTGCCGGTTTTTGTCGTTATCGTAAGAACCCACTTAAATGCAGCGCATGCGTAGTAGGTCAAAAAAATGTGATTGAATCAGTTTAGCAGCTTTCTTGGAAGTGCGCATATTTCTCGAGAACCACTCATTAGAATTTCATAAAATTTGGCAGGGAAATACTAAAGGAAACAAGAAAGTGAATTATTTTAAAAAAATTTAAATTTAACAGAGAAAATTGTAAATAATTCAGTGAACCTTAAACAGAGGATAGCTGAAAATCTCTCTGTTAAAATATTATTAGAATAGTGTTAACATGCGAGCAATGTTACAAGTTTGTTACATGCAAGGGATGGAGAAAATCTAATGACTAAATTTTCTGCAAATATATAAAACCCAATTTTTATGGCGTGTTTATATTCAGTCATGTTACCATGGCAACGCAACACACGTCAACTAAAATATCAAAATACAGAAGTCTATCTTTTTATCTTATGTTATGCTAATTTTGGAGACCCAGGAATCAATGGTTTTGGAAAAATTGAAAATGCAACACAGGTATCGAAAACTGTGTTCAGCCACCTTAAAGCAGCATCAATTTGTAATGTTACGCCAACCCCTTGAAGTCTAATTGAGTAAAGGATTAAAAAAACGCTTGAGCTAACTACATACATTTAACAATTACCCTGTGAAATCATGTGGAATATCGCCTGATACTTAGCAACAAAGCTGTAGGCTGAGTTGAGACATTCAAATCAGATATTCCACAAGATTAAGCAGGATAACTGTTTTTTGCCAATGAAACATTTTTTGCAGCGAGAAAAAGATTTTAGACGAATCTTGGCAACCTATGTATAACCCAGGATGTCTGTTATGTATGAGTGACAGACACATGAATAACAATGATTTTCTGACTAAACATGGGCATTGCACAAAATTTGTTGAACAATTAGTAACCTCGAACCATAGCCACCCGACAAAGTTTTTGACATCTTTTTGACAAGTTTTTGATTACTTTGATGAGTTTTATGGCTTCCGGTTACTTTAAACTACCAATCAGGTGCCTTGAAAAATGGGACGCGGGGTATCAACCATTTCATGATTCATCTTCTAACGCCAGAGTTTGAAAGGGTTTCAAACAACTGAAAATAAATAAACTTTATACCAGGGTTTTCAATAAGAATTGAAGTAGGCGGCAGAATTGTAGAAGTAGGCGGCGAAATGGTTACTTGTGCCGCAGGCGCGAAACCTTCTAGGAGGGCCCGGGGGCATGCTCCCCGGGGAACTTTTTAAATCTGAGCCTCCAAGACTGCATTTCCTGCATTCTGGGGCAAGAATAAGGTCACTTTTGACAGAACCATACATGCTCTATTTTCTAGCTTTTTATTCGACGGTTCTAATTATCTTGCAGACAAAATAGTCACCAAACGCAATTTTTAGTCGTCAGATTGCAAAATCAAATAGGGCCTTGGACATTCAAAAGTGTTTAAAATCATTTCTAGGAATTTAATCTAAAAAAGGACTGAATACATAATATATTGAAAAGGAAAAACGAAACAATCTTATCACTAAGTTTAAAACAAACACAATATATAAGATTTTGTGGCCACTGTCGAAGGAATAAAAAGAGACACAACCCATAGGCATACATGACGTGCTCACGGGCTCGCAAAGCATTATAGGGCGATTTCAAACACGGTCAGCTTTCTGCAAGTTTTCCGATGTGATAGAATCGTTTACAGCAAAGGAAGAGGATGGATTGACTTCTTTTCTTTTTTTGGATGTCTTAGAATCAAAGATCTTTCGATATAACTTTCTGGAAGGGCACAATGTCTGAGAAAATGCCCGTTATTCATCGTCAACACACAGAAATGTAGTCGCCATTTTGGTGACGAAAGCAGAATTTTTATGAAATGTTAGTCGCATTGGCGACCGTATTGGTCTAAATTTCAAGCCATCCAAGAATTATGGCAAGTTTCTTTCGTGTTAAACGAATTAAATGTTGGCCGATCCGCTGTTCATGTTGTGGAAAATTATTTATCATGCTAATTCTTAAAATTCAAGTAAGTTGTTAATCAAAGTAGGCGGCGAAAACGTGTGGAGTAGCCGGCGAGTTTCGCCGGCTGCTGGCCCTTATTGAAAACCCTGTTATACTGACAAAAATGCATTCTAAAGATTTTTGTGAGACCTTACTTTCAATTTCAAGTCATCTGGGTTTGTAAAACTGGTTGAAACTGAACATTTCACAGATCGTTCGTATGAACCGTTGTGCAACCACAAGCCATCAAACTAATCAAAAACTTGTCAAAAAGATGTCAAAAACTTAGTCGGGTGGCTACAGTTTGAGGCGCTTGACTGTAAACTGATAAAAATAACTGTAATAAGGAATTTCCATTTATTGCAGACACTTTCAAACAAATCCAGCCATCTGTTATCAACAAAAATTAGAGTTAATTTTTCTTATATTATACAATGTATTAACTTCATTTTAACACACACAATATGGCATGAAAATATGTCAAAAATAGAGAAAACTCAACAATATTATTTTAGTTTCATATTGTAAACTTCAGTAATAACAAAACACTGAGTATGATTTCATTATAATTAGCACTCGATACTGGGTTTATAACCATGTTTGTGGTTTTGCTGACAGCTGTCAATCAAATATGGTTGCCATCACATTCCAAACATGGTTATTTTTAACCAATGGAAACGAGATTTACATGCAAATAATGGAGTTGTACCAAAAAACACATGTAGCTTACATACATTGTATCTACAGTGTTGACTTGTTTTCTTTTTTTAAACAATAATTATTATTTCACTTAAAAATTTTACAAAATTCACATAATTTGTGGTAGCAAGAAACGTACAATTTATTACAAGGAATTAAATACTTAAAAATTCATTTAACCATAATTTCCTGTCATAAAAATATATTGTCATGCAAATTCGCTAATGTTGGTTGTCACGCATTCATCACGTCCAGCTGGAATTTATATTTCCCAGCAAAGAGATTTCAAAGGCAGTATTAATTCTAACGTATAGATATAAACGCATAAATGATTGGTAAGAATTAAACCTACCCATCGCGTCCTTTGCTTACGATTCGTACTTCAAAATAATAAATACCGCAGGCGGCTGAGATAGCGTGTGTCGCTCTAACCGACGCCGCGTCTTTGTGAGTTTTCCCCACGCCTGAAATAAAGAAAATTTAGTATCTCAGTTCTGAAATACAAGCCTTATGCGCGTATCATATTCCACGGACAATAAAAGCATTTGTCGCGAAAAACCCACAGGAAGACAAATAGCAAATTCAAACAACACGAAGCGCAGATATTAAGTGGTATTCTTGCCCTTTATAAGTCTTCTGCAACAATTTTGCCACTATCAAGGAAAGCTTCGATTTTGACGAGAAAACGCAAACAAATCTTAAATTTATGCAGTTCCTCCAAAGGCAAACTCTGTCAAATTTTAACAGGTTTGTTTGGCTTGGTATAACAGAACTGTTGCGCAAAAATCCCGCTATAAACCCTTCCTGACGATTATATAGCTTACAATATGGTATGGATTTTTCGAGCTCGAGAAGAAAGAAGACAAAATGCCCAAGCTCACTTACCTTTGTAATGCACCCTGAGATTATTCTGTGAAAGGCCAATAAAAGTAAATTTGTCCTTAGGAGACCATGACCGTGGTAAAGGGGTCTCGGATTCGTCCACTTTAGGGTATAATAGAGCTATTCGATCAACCTGTTGACTTGTGTCTGAGTTTGAAGACGAAGAAGTTGAGCTACTGCCCGCCGCCATGTTGGTTATCGCCGTTCGCGCTATCCATTGCGTCATCGAGTAGCGCAAAGCAATGTGGGGCCTCTAAAGCCACAGGCAGCCCACGGCATTTTTCTCTGAAATTAAAATTTCTTTCAACTTTTGATTTCTTTAATTAGATTTTTTAGGAATTATGAAAATATAAATAATTTTTGACGAAAGTTTTACACAACAAATTAAGACGAATTCCTTGCTTTGTGGGACACTTTCATTCAGAAAGTGCATTTAATTTTTTTCTCTTACTTGGCCTATCAAAATGAAACACTAATGAAATATATATAAAATGGTGCATTACTTTTATGAATAGTTTATCTTTGGTTTATTTAAGAATTAGAAAATGCTCGAGTAATTGCACTCGCTGTGATTGGTTAGCTTTAGATTCATTGTAGTTGAATTCCAAATAGAGGCACATATCGATTCCCTTTACATGACATGGCAAACGCTTCATGCTAGCTTACATGACACATATACCGAACGTAAGGGAAAACATGAAAGAAAGAGAGCCATTTTGTAGTTAACAAAGTGAAATCATTTCTCCGTCCTTACAATGAGCTTGGTTACCACAATAGTTCTTATTCTTTTCGGGTTGTATATAGCTAACAGTATATATGTCATTTATCATCTCTTTCACTTACCGGAATGCAAGGGAAGCACAAGGAAATGTCTTCAACCACATGGTATTATAGACAAAAAGTTAGAGGTGAGCCTCATACTTTTCAAACTGGTTGACCTTTTTTTGGGCACTAACTGTGTTTTACTATTATAATTATTATTTTTTATGAGAATGGCTTATCCCTGAGTAGCTTTATTCATATCCAAGGCCTTATGGTTTGAAAAGCAAAGAACACCTCCCCACCCCCGCGGCCCATTACCGCCCACACTCAAGTATTTTTTCCTGAGTCATTGAGCCTCTCTATGGGTACCCCCCAGACTTCGTTTTTGTCGCATTTTTTGCAAATGTTCCATTTTGTTAAGCAGATCTTCGTTTTGTGGATTGAAATCATTGTGTGACAGTGTAGTCAGTGTAAGTCACAACCAAATATCTCACTTCAGCAACAAACAAAACTTGTTGTCAAAAATAAGATGAGCAGAGATGACAGATTTGTTCTAGTTTCATGCATTTTGTGTCTAAATATTCTATCTGATAAGGCAAATGTTTAAATCTTCGCTTTAATCTTGATATCTTTGTTTTTTTAGGGGTAATCATTGCGTCTTCAATTTCTTTGGAAATACTAATAGAGAGGCTCACTATTTTTACATTATGTAAAGAGGCATGCAATCATTTTATTTTTAGTAATTACTGTGTTCATTGGGACTTGTGTGTCTAGATTTACCCTGCGAGCAGAGTCTTCTTCGATCTTCCTAGATTAGTCGGGAAGAGGAAGAAGACTCTGCCAACGGCCTCGAGTTTCTTTGAATTGCCGTTCATCCGAGAAAATGGATGAGTCAGACCAGTTTTGATCTGGTCAGGCCGGTTTTCCACTGTTGCGCATGATCAACGTACAAATTGCTGACTTTTTCTGCGCCTGCAGTAACTTGTTTACAGTCGATCGTTGAAAATGGTGGCTGCTTCGCTTTCGTACAAAGTATTCGAAAAAGCAGCGAATTCTGCTTGCTGTAAACTTCACATCTGGCAGAATTCAAGCCTCACGGAACCACAATCACGTCTCTGTTTAGTTTTCGAAGTGGCAAAGATACGTTTTTATCGCTTCCGACTGGACATGGCAAATAGTTGATTTAACAAATCTGCCCGTTCAATGGTTGCAAAGGAACTTGCATCAATGGAAAACCAATTCCCAACTGAACCAATGCTCGTCGATATCTCTCCTCTGAATTCCCTAATCGCCGACCAAATACAAGTTTTGAGCAGACCGTTGCAATCGATAAATTAATTTCAGACTCGTGAATGCAGTGTATTTTCTTGCCGGTCATTTCACCACAACTTGAGAGTGAGGCTGAGCGAGGCTTGGTTACATATGATTTTGGAGCATGCTCAATATGAATTCTCGAGGCCGTTGGCAGAGTCTTCTTCCTCTTCCCGACTAATCTAGGAAGATCGAAGAAGACTCTGCTCGCAGGGTAGTCTACAATGTAGATTCTAACCTGCTCTAAATTACGGTAATGGTAAATCGTCATTTTGCAATTTTAAATGCTAGGGAACTAAGGTTTTTCTTCTTACAAACACTAAAGAGTAAAGTAACTGTACTTCCTGTTCTTTTGAGTAACCTAAGCATTTTTAGAGTGAAGAGTAGGCTCAATTTCCACTGCTCTGAGCTGTTGATTCAGGAGCACGGGCTTATTTCCCAGATAGTGGTGTCATGGAGCCTAAGGGAAGTGGTAATACCTCGGCAGATTTTTTTTTACAGGTCACAGGTTATGGTCACAGGTCACAGGTCACAGTTGCCCTAACCAACAAATAAAAGCTAACTGCAAGCAAACCAGAGAAAAAAGTTACCGCAGTACAAGCTAAGCAAGCCATGATGAGAGCTAACTGCAAGCAAGTGACCTGTGACCTGTAAAAGAAACCTGCCTGTAACACCAAACATTGAAAAAGAGTGATGACCCCTGTGAATAAACTGAAAGCTCAGTGTCTGCACAAGCCCTTAATTTGAGGGGACACAAGCACAACATGCACAACATGCAAACATGTAAAGGCACTTTTGATAATCTTTGGTTCCAGTAACAGTATTAGTTACTTCTATGGGAGGGTTTTAACTAAGCCACTTCCATAGGAAGTACAAGTTAAGCACACTTTTAACTTCTGTTCAATAGTTGTAACATTTATTCCTTGAAGTGAAGAAGTCTCTTGTCGGAAATAAAGAAAGAAAAGTTTACAGCTGTAAAGGTTCTCCTTTGTGCTGCTCACTAGTCTTACTTAAAAAAAAAATAAAATAAAATAAAAAAAATAAAAATTCAATAAAATCTGACCACCAGTAGGCCATAGGGTAGGCCATGGTGTAGGCCATGGCCTACACCATGACCTAGGCCATATGGCCTACTCCATGTTTTGTCCACACCCCCGGCAAGTGTGGTCAAAGTGACAGCTACCGCTGGCAGCCGTCTGCTATTTTGAACCCTGTGATGGCACTGAACACTGAGTGGAAAGGTGAATAATTATGATAATGACAAGTGGGCAAGGTAGAGACCTGGAAGAACTCTGAATATATGGAACTGAAGAAAGTATTTAATTCTCCAGGAGCAATACACTCTTTAGACCTGTAAATTGCACTGTACACCAGCTGCAGGGATGGCCTCTGGTCTGTTATCTTCTCTTGCCATCGCATTCAACTGAATAATTTATCTTAGCATATTTCTTTCCCATCGTATTTGCATATTTGTGTTGCTCCAAATAATCTATAGCTACTTGACTAACATATTACTTATTGATATAATTTTTTTTTTGCAGATATCCATTTACACATCACTTCAACAGCAGAAGACAAACAGTAGAAACTGTCACTTTCTCTGGAAAAGTGATAACTTTAGTTTGTTTCATCCATTTACAATGTAAGTTTGAAGTTGTGACAGCGATATACCCAATCTCTTTTTGTTTGTTTGTTTGCAAACCACTATCTTAAGTGCTACATGCTGAATTATAAAATTGTTTTCTGATCTGTGAATACAAATGTGTAGTTCGATTCATTGTCTGTTTTCAAGACATCACCTTCATAAAGTGTAGCTTGAACAGGGCTTGAAAAAAGTGCCATTCAGTCTTCCTGTGCAAGTTGATTTTCCTTCCGGGCAAGTAACTTTCATTCTCACTTGCCAAATGAACAATTGCCCAGGCAAGTTGTCTGCTGACTACATGTAAGTCGTAGAAAAAACTAGTCAGACAAGCATGCAACTTCCCGGGGCAAATCACCAATATTAAAGAGCTACTTGTCCAAAGTGCAACTGGAATTCAAGATTTTTTTGAGCCCTGTATGAACCCCTCTACATGAACAAATCTGGAAATTATGCTATTTAGTTTGGTCTGTTTTCAAGAGATTGAGTGAAAGTTGAATCCCTCCGCAGATCTGTGAATGCTAGTTTACCAAGTCAAACAAGAAACAATGGATCATTGTATGCCCACATATTTATCCACCCAGCTGGAGTTCACCCTTTTGAAAATCAGTACGTGTCGCATGCTGCTGCCCCACTGACAGTGTATGCGTTAGCTCAAGATGAGTCTATTAACCTGCTTTCTGAGCAAAAATCAAAGGAGGTGAGTCAATTTAAGATCCACAAAATAATAATGATTATAAGTTTAGAGTTATTTATTGTTATGCTGTCCATCGTTATCAACATTACTGCCTTCTCTAGTTCTACCCTGAGTCTAGTTCCAGGTGCTATCGTTGGTGAATTATAATTATCTTTGTACACTCTGCCTGATAAAAACAGTTCCTATAACAAATGTTATTACAAACATTGTGTGGTTCAAGAAAATGTCTGTACTCTCCCCACAGACTAGATTAGGGATTGGAAATTTCTGTGGGGGTCTCAAAGGCTAAAAACGTTAAGGAAATGTATGAAGCTTAATTGGAATTTCAAGAGGGGTGGGAGGTCTCTCTTTCATCAATTTCTGTACAAAATATAAAATTGATTGATTTTGGTATATATTTATTATTATTATTATTATTATTATTATTATTATTATTATTATTATTAATGTTATGATGATGATAGTAGTATTTGTACTAGTTGTAGTAACCATGATATCATCATCATCATCATCATCATCATCATCATCATCATCATCATCATCATCATCATCATCATCATCATCATCATCATTATTATATTGCAGAAAGCTAGTGTGATATCTAATGAGATCCCAGTGACCCATTGGAAGCCCATTCTTAATTTTCATGTTTTAAATGAAAAAGTTGATTTTGAGCGCCAAGCCATTCCTGGTGAGATCTACCCTTTTATCAGGTATGATGAGCTAAAATCACTTAAAGTGAATAATTATATGACAATGAAAGATATTTTCTGCTTATTTGAAAGGCCTTGCAAAATACATAAGAATGGCATTTTCCTTTTCAAAATATCTTTTTCCGTTTCTGTGATATTGACATTTTTGTATTATGCAAATTAGCTAAGGGATGACGTCACAAGATTTGCAACTAAAAAATGGTAAACTACTGAATGAAAAATTTCTCTGGAAATATTGAAACAGTGTTCTTGAAACTTGGCACCACAAATGTGCATCACAAAAGGAACAAAATGACACTCTTGGTATTGTTGCCATAGCAACTATTTCAGATCCAGTCTCTCTCTGTCAAAAAAACAAATATCCCCATTTGTAACCTCTAAAGTGAGACAAAGGGTCCTGCTTGGAACAGACATTATAGTTCCCATATTGTCTTAATTCCCATCATCAGATTTGCTGCGCTAGATGGTCCTTGGTTTAAGACAGAAACTAGGAATTTCAGTTTTTATTGAGACAGCACCAGCATCCGCATCAACCCTGATTTATATATTTATTACATTATGCCTGATTTTGAGTGCGTAAAAGTTTATAAATTAATACACCAGAAGGAACTCTTGAAAAACAGGGGAGTGTTTTTCAGTTTTCTTTTAAATGTTGATCCCAGATTGTTGTTGTTTCATTAGGTTAGCCCCAAATGAGCAATACCTTCCAGTGCTGTATATTGACCAACTGGGAGTGATATATCGATATCTCAAGGTACACAATATGCTTCTTAAATACAATGTTTACAGTTACAGGTATAACTAGCTGTAATTAAAAGCCTTTTATTAGAGAAATAATATGAGTAGTATTATTGATAAGTGAAATGGTGGCTTGGATAAAATGACATAAATGAAGTAGTGTTTTCAAGTTGAATACTCGGAATAAAGATTTTCTTAGCCCCTCCATGGGAGTCGAACCCATGACCTTCCAGATACCTTTTAGATGCTCTAATTACCACTGAGCTATGGGAGACTCATGGCGAGCTGAGGTCATATACCAGGTTCTTATGTTTAGGGGTGGGGCCATGGGAGGGGGTACTTAGCCATATTACAGATAGATGCCATTGAGGCCCAATTGCAACAAGAAGTCCCTAAATTTTATTTGATACATGAGATCTTGATTGCTCTGCAGCGGGTCAATAAAAGTATCAGCGAGATGGAACTGAAGATAAACTACTCACCTATATCTCTTGGCAAGCTTCGCATATGGTCATCAGTTCATCATTCACTCAAGTCTATGAAGAATTTAGGTACAGAACCAGTGATGAACATGTGCCCCTTGGGGGTCTTCCCTATAAAAACGATGGGGAGCTCATTGGAAATTTTGAAAAGAGCCTCTAAAATGCACCAGAATCTCAATTAGTGAGCATGGCCCAAATTAGTTTTTACCCCTAAGAGTTAATAAAAATCACACATAGTTTGTCATATTTTGGCTCAAAACCCTAAAATGTGCCACAACAACTCTAACAGTGGCCAATTTATATTTTAGCACCCTTAGCGGTACCAGTCATCAAATTAATAGGTACGATGAGCAACCCCATAATTTTTATAGGGGAGTTCCCCCTCCCCCTGGGCATGTCCCTGTGTTGTGGTATCATGACCTCTCTGGTAGAGATCATTTTACTGGTTGTGAAGGCATAATGCTGTGTTAAAATCCATCCATTAACATGGCCTTGCCTGAAATACTTTGTCCATTCATGAATACACGTGAATGCCTTATTATAATAATATCAAACACAAGAGAGTGTTTCATCACATTTCTAAATACCAAGAAAAGAGTTGAAAATACGATGCCGCAGCAGAGCATTTTGACAAACTTTTAGGTGTTTGGAAGTGTGATGAAACACTCTCATGTTTGATATATCTTCTCAAGTGAGAATTAAAACAACAAAGTTAAAAGACAATTCAAAGAAATCGTAAGATTCTATAGATACTAATCCAAACCACCATCAGAGTTCTATTTCCTTTGTTTTTTACTCTGTCATTTTTATCACCATGTAACTTTTGATATGACTTTATTTTTAAATAATGACATATTGACCAGAATGTTCATTTTCAATTTCAGGATTCTCAGACAAGGACTTAGATGATGTGAGAGGAATTTTTACAGACACAAATCTTTTCCTCCTGGCTGTTACTTTTGGAATCACAGTGCTTCATGTATGTTTATTGATGAATGGAAACTGAGCATCAATATATAATTAGAGTCATCAAGGCCAAGGTTTGTGTTACCAGCCGAAGCAAACAACGCTGGCAGAGGCAGATAACACAAATCTATTATATATAAACTGGCCTTGACTTGAAAAGGAGGAGGAAACCTGATTCTTAAATGCAAGCAGAGTTTTTACTAAATGCTGATTATACGTTTGCCTGGTTTGTTTTGCAGCTTCTGTTTGACTTTTTAGCATTTAAGAATGACATAAATTATTGGAAGAGCAGAAACAGCATGGTGGGACTATCTATACGAACAGGTGAATATTGAGGAGTAGAAAAAGAAACGTCGTGGTAGACGTGGGGGAGAATGATTGAGTTACTGAATTCTGTTGCTCAAATATTTTAAAAGATTCGAATAAAAAGCAAAAAGTCTGGAGTTAATTTACGTAGTTGCAAGAAGTACTTTATTGCAGAATTTTTGGCAAACCTTTCGTGTGCTGATCACATCCCTTATTCTATCTTTTTTGTAGCAGCGTTCCTTGCCATTAACTGTTACCTTACTCACGTTAGAAAAATACCGGACGAAGCGACTTTAAGTCCGGGCGAATCGACTTTTTGTTCGGGCGAATCGACTTCCAGTCCGGGCGAAAGGGTTTCGGGCGAACGGAATTTCGGGCGAAACGACCGAGTTTAGGTAACCATTGCTCATGCAGTCTCTCCAAGTAATTCATTACTTTGACTTGATTTTACTCTCCAGTTATCTGGCGATGTGTGAGCACGCTGATAATCTTCCTGTATCTGATGGATGAGAAAACTAGTCTTCTTGTTCTTATTCCTGCTGGGATCGGCTCACTTATTGAAGTAAGTCTGCACTCTCCAAGTGGCGTAAATGTTAGAAACGTCTGAAATATAACCTGGTTTCCGTAGCATGAAGCAGCTAGGAGCTTTGCTACTCGCCCTGGATGCGATGCTAGACCATCGAAGGGTTACCCCCAGCATTCCATCAGGTTTCCCTGACAGATTGCGTGGAGAGAGTCATCCTCAACACTTTAACACCGGCCAGGACCCAGTAGCATAAAGCAGCTTAAGATTAAGCGGGATTTTGTGTAAATGTTTTATGTGTTCCAAAGGATTTATCGCACCGGCATTCGCCACTCACTTATCCCGGCTTCACCGCTCTCTTTTGCGGCTTCGCCGCTTGCGCGTGTGACCCAAAGGTGAGCTGGCTCGCAGGCTATAGTCTTTAGGGGTTAATCCACCTTTGGCCGATTTATAGTTATACAAAGACCTTTGGGAACATTTTGGGGCCCAGGGTCCAGGGCTCTTATCCAGACCGCTCAAACTGGAACCGAGTCTGCCCCACTACCCATTAGGTCTCCACGCCTCCAATATTTGTAATTAGTCAAATGAAAATGCAGTTGTTAGTAATGCTTGTCTGCTCTTTCACTGCCACTTAGGAGACTGTTTATCACACCTTGAAACTGATTTTCCTTTGTTTTTTTTTTATTGTTTTATACAGATGTGGAAGGTTACTAAGGCATTCAAAGTCAACATCAAATGGGAAAAAGGCGCAAGACCGACAATAGAGGTGAAAAGACAAACATTTTACACACCCTTATCCCATTTCCTCTATCAGTTCCAGAGGTTTTTCAAATGCAATACAGGCACTGTGTAGGGAGCGTATAAACGTTTTTATTTTCTTGCAATGCACGTTGTCTCCCTCCTATTAAACCAATTTTCTAGCCTCTCCTGGCATTGACCCATCCTTTTTCCTTATCAAGTTTGGAGAAAAGACGAGCAAGGAGAAAGAGACGGAACAGTTTGATAGCGAGGTAAAAAGTACTTTTGCTCTTTTGTTAGTTAACTTTAGTCTTAAGTAGTGTTTTGTTTGTTAAATTTGGTGGTTTGAGGTTACACTGTATAAACGTGAATGAAACCAAGTGATTTACATCTGATTTTGATGCGTATTCTTTGGTGTCGGTGTAGTAACGCGGAGATGTGCGAATTTCAAAGAAGTTACGCTACGGATAACGCCTCTTGAAACGTTTGGCCTAATTTTTCGCGTTGTTCATTCCTTATCTGTATTTCTTGTCCTCATCGGGCCCATAAGGACTCTTGGGGCCGGCCTTATCTATCTTAATCTTCCTTAAATCTTAGCCATCCTTGCTCCATTGTGACTTATTGTTTACTTTTTGGTGTTAAATAAGCCTTTTAAACTTAATATCAGTACATGTACGTGTGATTTTTGTTTTCTGTAGGCCATGCGTTACCTGTCCTATGCCTTATATCCTCTGCTGTTAGCCGGTGCTGCATACTCACTCGTGTATCATCCACACAAGAGGTATTGTACAGCCGTAACACTGGTGATTACCTCGACAGTGATTCGAAGAAATGCGGAGTTAATGTTATACTACAACATCCGCTATTTAGTTTCGCAAATTTCAAAACGACTTGGTTAAGATTAGTAGAAAGACATATATTTGGCATGATTGTTCCCAATGCAGCGATCCCATCTCAAACTAATTGGAACCGGCTCTCGCAGTCGCTGACCTGGAATGTTAAAAATTGGAGCCTGTGCCTTCAACCTTCAACTCCTGTGAGTTGAAGGTCATTTTAGAGATTTTAGAGATTTTATCTTGTATTAAGTAATTTCTTATCTTTGTTTAGCTGTGCCTCGGACTGGTATTTTTTTTTGTATGTGATCGTTACAAGTTTCTTTGTTTTCTTTGTAGTTGGTATTCTTGGATTATTCGAAGCTTAGTGAACGGTAAGTTCATCTTCAGCCTCTCTTATATTTTTTATTGCATTTTCTTTGAGTGCTCTTTTGTTTTGAGGATGATTTCTTTACATTGTGTCCATGGCTCTCATATGATTTTATTTATACAAAACACTTGACATGTTGTTTTTGTATAATTGTGTTGCTGTTTTTGCCTTCCTGTAGGTGTCTATGTGTTTGGTTTCCTGTTTATGTTGCCTCAGCTATTTGTTAATTACAAGGTTAGTCACACGTAGCATGTAGTTGTGGTTTTCTTTTTGTTACCATTATAAAATGAATTCTGTATCAGGGTCGTTGTCGCTCCTTTCCCTTTCGATTTCGATTTCGCTTTTCGATCTGATGCCATGTCCGCTCTAATTCACCTGCGACTATGTGCTCTGATTACTAGATGAAATTCGGCCAAGATAAGGCGATTATTAGATGTAAGTTAGATTGCTAGCATGCCACATGTTTTTGGGTTCGATCTTGGATAGAGACAGTAGAAGTAAATTTCGATGATAGTGAAAAAAGTTTTAAGTGTCGCCAAAATGGCATCGAGCTACGTGCGTCACTGCCGTTCAACTGTTATCTTCACTGGCACGATAGGCACGAATCTTGCCTCGTTTTAATGTGATTATAGTCCTAGCGTTATCGCACGTTGTTATCATTCATTCCAAATCCCTAGGGTATTTAATCTGCTATTTATATGGTCTGTTTCAGGCTGTTTCTGTCTCTTTTCGCCGTTAACTATGCTTCAGGCCAACGTCACGTTGTTTTACCCACCCTCCTCCCCTTCGGCGACGAATGTTGCCTATAAATCGAGCCGCTCATCGCCCAGCAAAACTATTTTTCCCACAACTTAATCGCATTCCTGCCAGTGAAGATGTGGGCAAATCTGGAGTCCGTGAACAGTTGTTTGATTGAAGAACACCCCATCAACCGTGTTATGTGGTTTTGCTGCCTAAGGTTGGCAGATGCTGTTTGTTAAACTGGAATATTTTGTTGACTGTATAGCTGGCGGTTCTTTTCTTGCAATGGCAAAGTAATAAAGGGAAACGAGAGGCAAAGTAGCGAGATGGAAGGGAAGGAGGCTTACGACCGCTATACCTTATTACTTTGCCATTACGTTTATGCAGGTCACATGTTTGCACGAACCCTGCCGTTTGCATCATTCATTAAAAGATCAACCTCTTTATTGCTTACCGATTCACTTGTTGTTTGCTCTCAGCTCAAATCTGTCGCTCACTTGCCTTGGAGAGCATTTATGTACAAGGTATGTATAATGTGTGTTTCTCTCCCAGCTCTCAGCCGAATCTTTCTTACGAAATAATTTATTTTTGCTGTTTGCACGTGTGGTAAACTCCCGTTCTCCTATGCTACAGGGATTCTAGGAGCAATCATGTAGACGTTATTGTCTTCCCCTCCCACCCTCCCTCCCTCCTGCCCTCCCTCCCTCCTGCCCTCCCTCCCTCCTTTCCTCCCTCCCTACTTCCCTCCCTCCCTCCTGCCCTCCCTCCCTACTTCCCTCCCTCCCTACTTCCCTCCCTCCCTCCTTCCCTCCCTCCCTACTTCCCTCCCTCCCTCCCGCCCTCCCTCCCTCCTTCCCTCCCTCCCTACTTCCCTCCCTCCCTCCTTCCCTCCCTCCCTACTTCCCTCCCTCCCTCCTGCCCTCCCTCCCTCCTTCCCTCCCTCCCTACTTCCCTCCCTCCCTACTTCCCTCCCTCCCTCCTGCCCTTCCTCCCTCCTTCCCTCCCTCCCTACTTCCCTCCCTCCCTCCTGCCCTCCCTCCCTCCTGCCCTCCCTCCCTCCTTCCCTCCCTCCCTACTTCCCTCCCTCCCTCCTGCCCTCCCTCCCTCCTGCCCTCCCTCCCTACTTCCCTCCCTCCCTCCCTCCCTCCCTCCCTCCCTCCCTCCCTCCCTCCCTCCCTTCCTCCCTTCTTTATCAATGTCGCTGTATTAATGCTTGGTTATTTCTCGTTTCTTATTTGCAGGCGTTCAACACGTTCATTGATGACGTGTTTGCATTCATTATCGTCATGCCCACGGCTCACCGTTTGGCCTGTTTCAGGGATGATGTCGTGTTTGTTATTTATCTCTATCAGAGATGGTAAGTTGTAATTAAGAAACAACTCAGGTAAACGTTTCAGTCCCGTTCAGTTTACTTGGTGGAAATGCTTGCGTGACTCGGGTGACTCGTGACGCTCCTGTACTCAAGCAACCATTTTCCGACTTTATTTTGTTACAAAAAAATTCGTTTTTGTGACTCGCGACCCTCGCAATAGGTCCAGAAACCTATTTTTAACCTGTCACCTCTACTTGGGTGACGGGTCATACTTAAATATGCGCGATTCTTACTAGCCTTCTTCGCAGCTGTTTTTTTTTTTTTGGAGGGGGGGGAGGGGGAGGGGGGAGATGTCACTCCACGCTAGCGTTGCGTGACATCCGCCCAGTCCACGGATGCCCACGCCATTCAGTGTAGCTCTACGTATCCTCGAGAGACACTACAAGCAGGCTCGTTTAAACTGGATAAAAAATTAAGTTTTGTTTTACAGGCTGTATCCAGTTGACATGAAGAGGGTGAACGAGTTTGGCGTTTCATACGAAGATCAGGAAAAAGAAGATAAACCACACAAAGACTAATTATAATTCCATTAATAAGCAAAATAATGGTCGTAACTAGGTAGAAGAAAATAAAAAGTAAAACAAAAAGGGAACTTCATTGAATGTACACTTTAACACTTGGTACTCACCACACCACAATAAAATTTGGCAAAAATACATGTAGCGTTGATGGTTGATACACGTGTTCAAGAAAATGCAATGTAGAGCGCCGTTGAACGTCAGAAAATCACCCGATTCTACCAGTAAAAAATTTAGCTTTCAGTGGAAGCGATTAAGACGTGAACCACTGTTTGTTTCGGGAAAACTGAAAGCGAGGGAAATATAGGGACTGCAGACAAGCTTACTGTACCGTTGCTTTAAAATAGCCCTTGTTAGGGTTACAAATGAATTTATTCCACGTCCACGAAACAGGTTTGCAGAGAAGTTCATAATACTAGTTCTTGGTAGACCCCTGGTCTCTAACTTATTTGTCCCTCGCGCGCTAGCTTTATTGGGAGACGGCATTTTCGTCCCCCCAAAATAGCCCTTTTCGCTTCTCTTAGCCGTCGGGGCCTTGGCAGGAGAAACGAAGGGTTCTGGAGACAAAGGATTTCCAGTCCTGGGTTCTGGCACTTCCGGACTTCATGTACGTAGTCATGATGTTTCTATATACTACAAATTTTAGCTAGTTTCTTATTATGTCTGATAGTTTTTAGTTGATAGTTTTTTTTAAAGCCATGCTTTAGTTTCAGAATTGTGGTGAAAATATTACAAGTTTTACGCAATGTCGGCGCTTTTATAAAAAGAAAACGGTTTGTGTAGTTGACAAGTCAAGTTATCGAGTAACTATTTCAAACTAGCCTTAATAATGAAATCATTATTCCATAACTTGGCTCTAAAATGTGATTTTGGCGCAGATATTTTACTATTTAGACGAGCCGATTTTCGGAGAAACGGTATCATTTTATTGTTTGCCCCCTGGGCCCTGGCGGACAACGTGGCTAATTTGCATTATAATGTGAAATCCATCATGGCGGCTATCGTGAATATAGTCCATTCCGCTCAAGATTTCTTTATTTCAAACAGCCAATCAAAAAAATTCCTATTCCTATGTCCCCAGAGCCCTTCACTTCTCGTGCCAAGGCCTGCCGCCAAGAGAGGCGAAATGGGCTATGGGGAAGAGAATTGGGAGACCCATGTTCTCTAAATATTCCCCCCCCCCCCCTCCCAATAACCTCCGAGAAAAAACAGAACGTGGTCGTCAACAAATAAGGAAAGAGGGTTTATGTTCGTAAATCCAGGGAAGGTTAACTGTTCGGTACAGTCAACTCTCGTTACAGTAGACACCCTATGGACGTCATTTAGTGTCCGTAATAGCGGGGTCATGAAAATTGTCGTGAACATACGTTAAATAAACATAGACTATGACGAGCTTATCAACAGTGGTGAAACTGCTAATTGGTCGTTGGGATTGGAGGTTGAGGGTTTGATCCCTCCTAAATAGTCTGGAAGGAAAGGCGCAAGCTGAAGTGAAAAAGCAAAGTCTGTTGTACAGCAACTGAAGAAATTTATGCAAAAAATAATATTTAAATTAATATTTTAGATTCATCACGGAGTATGACAATTTCTCAAAACCCAAAATATTCGGTTTCGCATAATATTGCTTTTTTGTTTGCTCCAGTTTATATGCGAAGTTGCGAAGTGGCAATGACGTTATTAATGTTGTAATGACGAATGCAAGACGAAAAAAAAAACGTGAAACACCCGTGGTTTATCCTGCTGAGTACACTACCAGGAAAACTAAGAATTCCAGTAATCAGGAAACTCCACAACTCATAGTTTGGCCATTTAATGTATTTAATTATTCAGGCATGTCACAGATTTGAAGACCAAATCATAATGTTTTTCACAGGGAAGCCATTAATTACCCTTGCGGGCAACAGTAGTTTTCTTCTTGTGTTTCAAAATCCAAAGTTTTTGACCCCGGAATTCAGCAGGCCCAGTTCTATCACTCGAAGCATTCACTAGCAATGGAGGGGGGAGAGTCAGTGGTCGCCCTGTTTCGTCCAAGAACTTCTTTTTCCAGCCCGAATTTGAAACTGAGTTACAGTAACTTTCGTCAAAGCTACCCTTTAGCACATTTTGTTGAAATTTGCCCCCCATGTTTCCTGCTGGTTTATATCTACCGACAATATAAGCACACTTCATGCCGTTCTTTGTTGTTTCAGCTCGTCCAATACCAAGAACTGTGCTTGCTTTCCAAGCCACTTGCGTAAAATGGCCTGTTCCACCACTAAACCCGCCACTGTTGAAATTGTATCCCGGCTCACACACCTCGTTGTACCTGAGAAAAATCAGATCTGTCTAAGTTTCTGTCCCAATCCTGGGAAGGAAGATTCGTGAAATAAATAAACAAAATAAATATATCGTCGTTTTGACGAGGGATGCACATAGTCCCTCGACAAACATGTAAACAAACCTGTGGCCTTAGGATTCTCTACCGAATTGGAATTAAGAAGGATTACTCAAGTTTTATACGGGAGGCTTCGTGATAAATAATGAAAAGTAGGTCACGTGAGCTCTTACAGCAAAGAAGATACCGAGGCAAGCCGGTAAACAACAACAAAAAATGTATCTATTGCGCTCGATATTCCGGCTTGAAACACAAGCCTTTATCAGGGTGAAAACATTACTCTTGACAAGTAAATAAATATATGTCGTTAGAGTGGTGGGCTTTGTCACGGATTTTAACTGATTTTTGAACAGCCCAAATATATACTTGTGTCGTAGGAAACCTTAAAATAATGGTCCATTTTTATAAAAAAATACTAATAGTATCAGAGCACTGGTACCGTTAACAAGCGTCTTTGGTTGCGGATGGCTAGGATGGAAATGGATAACAACCTGAAATATTGAGGCTAAACTTTTCAAGTTGTCTCCGCGCATCTTCCAAAAAAAAAAAATCGATATTTTTAGCTGTGGTTTTTTTTTTTCACAAATTATGGTTATGTCTTCCTTTAGATGTTCAAAGATGATGTTTTCGTGGTTTAAGTTGCCGCCTACCACTAATTTCAGAGGTTTACACCAAAAATCTGCGAAATCCTCGTGACGTAGCTCCTTTAACCTGAAAAATGGTAACTAAACTTTCAGATAGTATAATTATACACTAATTCTTTTATTTTCTTTTGTTTAGTTTTGACTATTACGCACTAATTGTTAGATGTTGTTTCACGGTTTAAATAGAATCACTCTAGTGACATTGGTAGCGTCTGTTAGTATCGGTAAAAATATCGATTCTAGTGTAAGACCTTTATCGAGGATATGTGCTTCACGTGCTTTTCTAACAGAATCTCTATTGTGTAATAAAGAAATGGTGGTAAATTTGTTGCTCAGTAAATAAATCATAACGATAAATTGTTCATGAGCGTGGGACAGAGGGAAATAGCATTATAATCATTATCAGAATCTCTTTTGCTTTTTTTTTTTAGTTCAAGAGGGATAAGTAACATGTCATTCAATGGATGGCTGGGCTGGTTTGAGTCTTCAGAGATAGGCGTTCACGCTGGAGCCTGTAATTGGTGTGGATTTAAAAACAGACTTTTAACACAGGGCGGCGATGTTCACCAAAGCGTTCCTTTGATGTACTGTTTTTCACAATATTTACACTGAACTCTAGCACCTAAGGGGTCCGATAAGGATTCTTGGTGAATGAGGCAGACATTCTCACCAGTTTGTCACGGCTTCTTCCATGGTTTGTGCCTTGTTAGTGGAACATCCCATGGAAAGGTTTTCGCCTTGCCCGTGTCTTTCCGAGCTTGAAGAGTGCTGGAGGGTCCCCATCTGGGCGAGTTTCTGAGCATATGCTTTAGCCTCATCACACATTTTTCTGTCCAGTTTCATGGCGGGAACTTGGTGTATTTGTCTGAATTCATTATGCATCCCTAAGCCAACTTCTTCTTCCTGGGTGGACGCTTTAAAGAAAAAGGAAAGAGTACGTTAACACTCAACCACAGCCAATTTGGTTTCCCAGTTTTGTTTGTTTGTTTTTGTTTTAACCTGTGGTAGTGCCAGAGAATAGCTTAACATAGATTTGTGTGGAACAAACAAACAAACAAACAAACAAACAAACAAACAAAAGCAAAACAAAACAAAACCAACAAACTAAGGAGTAGAGAGTGACAGTTATTCTCTGCACACTCTGGACAATCAATATAGTTAATCAGTCTTAAACAGTTTATTTAGTCCTTTTATAACGTCGGAGTACTGCAGCAGTAGATAAAGATATTTGAGAAATTGTATCGCAGTAGGGAGGGTAGAATAATCAATGGTGACAAGTTTTTATTGTTTTATCACTTTATTTGGACAAGAGAAGAAATAGATTCACACACGAAAACGTGTGGAAATCTTTCTATCCGACGTGTAAAGTTTCCGTTGTGATTATGTCTAAGCACAAGGGCAGGCCAAGACCGATTGTGCCTCTGAAGACGAACTAACTCCTGGACTAACTACTTAAATGTGTCTTAAACGACGAACTGACTGAGGTGAGCTTTTGTAAGATGGATAGTCCGTCTAGTCTGCACGCAATAACGGACATCAGACATCGCGTGATAATGCATCTCAGTATGAAGGCAGTTAGAAGACAGCCGCTGAAAGATTGACTGGAAACTTTCCTAGTGAATGGTAAGATAGGCTTGAAGTTTGCTGCAAATGTACACTTGTGGATTCAGAATTATTTTTTCATGTAAAAAATGGGGGCAAACATTTTGTTGTTGTCCTATGAAGTAGAAAATGGGCATTTTCGAATTTGCTGCTGAACAAACAACCGTATGCAATGGAAATCCCAAAGCTGTAGTCAGTTAGTTTACTTTCAGTTTAGGTATGAAAGTTATCACTTAGCGATCATTGCTATCATGTGTCCAGATATGTGAAAGTTACAAACTTTTTAATTACTTGTGGTGTTTTCGAAGGAAATCGTACGTTTGCCCATTAAAAGGTTAAATGATGAATTGACAGTTGAACTTGTGTAAGATGGATAATCCGTCTGCACGCATAAAAACGGGCATCTAGACGATGCGTGATAATGCGTCTCAGTATGAAGACAGTTTAATGGAAGACAGATGAGTTAACCAAGATAAACTATGTGATTTTGTGCGACGAAAGAAGCTATGAGTGCTTCTGATTGCTCGTGCAGTTTGCTTGCTGCTGCATAAGACCATGCCTTCGAATCTGTTTGGTCCGGTCAACGCGTGTTAATGTTCTATAGTAACTAATCAACACTCCTATTCGAACACTCATTACATCGGCAACGGGGACATTATGGTCGATCAGGACGTGCCTGGGTTAACAACTATAGATATTTTCCCGGAGCATGTTGTCGATCGAGTTCGAAAAAATTGCATGAATACAATTTACCGCTTATAGCTTACCTCCTCCACCGCCACCTCCTCCTCCTTCTTGTCCTCCGCCCCAGCCTCCTCCTCCTCCTTGTCCTCCTCCCCAGCCTCCTTGTCCTCCACCTTGTCCTCCTCCCCAGCCTCCTCCTCCTCCCCAGCCTGTTTTCGTACCTGCTCCGAGTCCCTCTATTTGAACTTGAATGTTTAATGAAGTCTTGCCGCTTTTGTTCATAGTTCCGGTTCCCGAAATACTTATTTGGGAATCTTGGCCTAAAACTACAAATAAAAAAAAAGTTTAATAAAATTAATATAGAAGATAAGTAGAGGCTTCAATGTTGTAACTAAGTTTTAAATTCTTCGGAAGAAAGAACTTGACACCATACAGTAATATGTTTCCTCATGTCAGCATCTCCTGGGCAAAATCGATATTATTTGTGAGGATTCCTAGTGTTTGAGTCAGACATTTCTATTTCCATTGCTTTATGTTTTCCATTTTAATAACCTGTAATGTAATGGAACAAAGACGAAAACGCAGTAATCTGTCAATACCGTAATTAAGAAATGCTTAGTTTGGAGATGTTTTACCTGCTTTAGTTGGTCCAACAGTGAGCAACAGATAATAGAGCCACATGGTTTTACACTGTTCTAAAAAAGAAGCATAAATGCCATAATGAGTTCGCTAAAATTGATCATTTCCTATAGCATATAAAAAATCGACCAGAAAGATTTATAGCAAGTCACGGCATCAGATACGTATGCTGGTGCGCAACACAACAGTAGGCAACCGAAATATAGCACACCAAATTTAAAATCACTCTACGTTGTATCAGTCTCTGTATAAATTCCTCAACCTATGTTAAGCCGATCAAATCACTATTAAAAATTGAACTGTAACCAGGATATGACAGAAAAAAAGTGTAAAATTAAAAGCGTTCTCTGGTTAAAAAGTTTAAGAAAATATAAGCTTTCGGCTATTATACTATAGCCTTAAACGAATGTAAAAAAGAGTAAGCGCGTGATTGGAAATATATGCAGGGGAGGGTGTGAAAAGATAGAAAACTAAAAATACAATAGAAGTGTGAAAAGCTAAAAAATGGACAAACAGACAAAATAAAAAATTACAATAAGATAGAATATTGTCTTGGTAACGGTTTAGAATTATATTGTCTGCGCCGACAGTTTTGGCAGTATGCCAAGATTCTGGTTTTCTTCGAACACGGTAATTCGAAGAACACTAGAAGCTTATATTTTCTTAAACTTTTTAACCAGAGAACGCTTTTTACAGTATTTTTTTTTTATCAAATCACTATTCATCCAATGTTACGAGTAGGATTATTGTTCACGCTTGCCTGCTTCAACATTAATAGTCAAAGAACAGTAAATCACTTTTATCACAAGATAAAAAAGAGTGTTTTGGCCGGCCAAGCACGAGCCAATTTCATCCAAAGGGTTAAGGAATTGTTGGTTTAAGGCCAGCGTATATCTTGATTCACGACTAATCTCCCACTGAAACAAAACAAGGAGCCTAGTGTTCCCAGATCACACCTATTGTCTCCTAATTGGGAAAAATTTAAGGTTGGCGGAGAGAGAAATTTGATTGAAATAATCTCAAGTAGTCTTCACCTTCCTACCTTTTTTCTGTCGGCCCAGTTGTAGCTTTGGTCTTGATATTTAAAAACACGAAATATCTGTCTTACAAAACCTGATTAAACTTTAAAAGGATGTGGAAATAAAAAGCTGCGTTTAATTTGTGAAATCCGTGCCACGGTGTTTGGTCTAGAACGTAACAAGTTGGGTTTTGTAAAAGTGTTATCAGCTATGTAAAAAGACTGTTCTTCTATGCCACCTAAAGAGAATTTTCACCTTAAAAACGATGAACATACAGCTAAAATGCATGAAAATATTTGTGAGGTTAAATTCTTTTTACAATGAAAGTATTTAGACCAAAAAGCTTTGAAACGTAAGGTTAACACTATTTTCCCAAACTTACCTTATATCGTTGGCTCTCGCTTTCTCGTTGTTCGACGAGTTACCCGACAACTCAAAATTATAGCGTTTTCTCTTGCATGCTTTCCTTCAAAAAGACGTTGTCCTAATTTGGAATTCTTACCTTAGCAATCCTTAGAATGTGGATGACTTTGATTGGTTCTTTGGCTTCAAGGAAGATATTAACTAAAATCGCTTGTCCAACTATTTCTTATTGATGTCGTATTTTTGCTGGTGCAGTGAAACTCCGCCTTGCGACCAGCCTGTTTTATACAACCACCCCGTTACATGTATTACGGCCACTTGTTTTTGTATTGAGTAAAAGTTCAGTGATGTGAATTCCCTATCTGGAACCCATCTCCCGTAAGCTTCAGCTCCTTGAAGACTGCGAAACTGAGTATCACCCATGCTTGAGTTGGTACATTTCTTTGTATTTCACTGATCTTCACGCAAATCTTCAGGTACACTGAAATACGACCACGCCCAGCTAATACAGCCAACTCATCACTATTGTCGCAACTTTCGATTGGCGCGAACAAAAGCTCAGTGACTCCCTCTCTTGAACAGTTACCTCGGTTATATACGATCAGATTTTGTCGGTCCATTGGTGGCAAGATTGGGTTTCACTGCACCTGACGTTGAACTGTCATAAACGAATAATGCACGTTGCCCAAAAAATAGCCTTGAGGAACGACACAATGCCTCTTTTGTCTGAAATAAATCACTTTATTTAAGTGTCAGAGTATTTAGCACTATCGTACTAATTGTGGACACTGCGAATAAGCAAACAAATATTACAAACAAGTATTACAAATAGAACAGAAATTTGTTAAAATCCCAACTGATTCGCGCAAACTATTCGAAAGACGAAACTTATAAATTAAGTAATTAAGCGTTGGAAAACAAGAAGCGTCTTCGTCTTCCAGTTTAATCAAGCTTTTTCACTCGCATTAAGAGACTTCAGTCAAGTTTCGCGATCATTGGTTAATTGTTTGTTGTGAACATGGAGTGAGTTTTGGTCCTGGACGGACGATATTACTTAAATGAAGAACTAGGAATAAGAAAGTTAGCCTTTGGATTTATTGCTAGCCCTAGCCGAAACCTAGCCCCCAAACCTGACCCAAAGTGGACAGCATACAATCGATCGCCCCACTACCTCTTAACAGGTAGATACCTTAATAAACTTTAAGCTACGCCCAAAATGATATGATAGTTGGTGAGACTTGGTAGTTAGTGAAACGTATTTAATGCAAATTATCTTCTTCGCGCTTTAAGCAATCCAATCCAAAAGCTCTATACTGTACTCGACGAATCTATCTTTTTTTTCGGTGTTATTTAAATTTTGGAGTGATTTGGGGGAGGTTTAGGAGGAGAAAATTTTTCTCAAAGGATTAGTAAAATTAGAGAAATGGCAAATATTGAAGATTTAATGTAGTTTTGAAACTAAACTTTGAAGTTAAAAATAAGTAGGATGTATCAGAATAACAGCTTTACTTTGCCTACTTAGAGAATAGCGTGCTTTGATATCTATCATGTTATGTTGAGTGGAACTTTTGAATGTGGTGGAGTTTGGGAAAGTAGTTGAAAATAAATTATCATTTCTGTTTACAACACGTACAATAATGGTGCAGGTTTCAACATGATTTTTAGTGTTCAACTCTATTTATAGTGATAAGAGCGGTGGAAAGTAGCAGATATCCCAGAAGTTTTCATATCTACGTAAAAATCAACACTGTTCTAGTGTCACGAAAATCTTGAAACAAGCGTGGCACAAGACGGCTTGAAGAGCTTTTGATTTGGCTGGCGGACATATTTCGCCTTTTGTCACGCAATCGCTTCTCCCAAACCAAACTTTTTGCGTTTGCTACCAAACAGACACCGGAAAGAAAGAAAAACGAAAGACAATTGAAAAACTAATTATATTAATAAATACAAAGTGATGATGAACAGAGGAACGTCTTAGAAAAATATCTTTCTTTAATTTTTTTTTAACGCTGTGATAATCAGGTTTACCTATCAATCATCTAAAAAAGTATTCATTTTTTGTTGACCTTAATCATCACACTTGACCCTGGTGGGGAAGATGCCGGGTGATTAAAAACAAGCAGATTTTCCTTCGAAGACGACCACGTGACAGAACTTGGCGTGACAGTCACGCTATAACCTGATGAGTAATGCACCGCTTCATTCAAATAGACAACAGTTTCGGTTGAGCGGCACGTTTCGGACACTTCATAAACTAACACGAATTCTTTCGAGGACAAATCAAAGCTGAATTTCACAGTATTTCCTGCAACGGCATGAGGGTAAGTACGAGTCGTGTTTTGAACGTAAATTTGGTTGATTCCCGTTCCATTCCACAATGGACAACACCTGTCTCCTTTCAGACTGGGTCTGGAGGGGTGGTAGGCCTTGTAGTCCCATCCAATCCACGACTGCAGGTAAATGTCCGCAGCGGTCATGGTTTCAAACATGGCTTCAATCTTTCCTACGGTAGTGTGAAACTCCGTTAGCATCCCTCCGCATTTCAACCTTTCCAAGTCCGCTTTTCGTGCCTCGAAGTTCTCAATTAGCTCTATTGATGGCGGGATGTAGTAATGGTAGCTAAGAACGCTCCTATTCCGGTACTCATCCCCTCCTGGCACACTATTAAATCCAACGCCAAAGTCGTCCCACGTTACACCTTCGAAGAAAATACAATGTTCTTCATCATGTTGCCTGATGGCTTTGCTTAGAACTTCATAGACAGGGGCCAAGTTCATCTTATCAGCAACTTTTGGAACGAGGAGCAATGGATTGGCATAAATATCGCCTGCCCATGGTTCATTGATGAGCTCGTAGCCAATAACATTGGAGAAATTCTTAAAGCCCGAGGCAGTCTTGGCCCAGAATGCAGCCCACCTGTCTAACAAGCCGTCGGTGTTGTTGTACAAGTTTTGAAAGGCCACGCTAGTCGCTTCGGTGAGATAGTAATCTGACCAAACAAACTTGGCACAGTCTTCGTCCGATGGCATTCCTGTTTTGGGATCGGGAACAAATGGCTCGTGTAGGGGTTCAGGGAATCCTTTTGCGTTTCCCGTGTTCACTGCCCAGGTTGGCAAACCTTCGACGCACAGCATCCTAGAAAAGGCATCCTGGTGCATATCCAGCAGGACATAAATGCCGTATTTCGCGGAGAGTGTAACGATATGTTGCATAACTTGCATGTACGTCTCGTTGTATTTCCCTCTCGTTGGTTCCAATCCAGGCCACATGAATCCAAGACGTACAGCATTGAGGCCAAGCGATTGCAACAGTTTCATGTCTTGTTCAGAGAAGGTTCCATCTGAGAAGCCTTCGACTTCTGGGTGCCACGGAAATCCCTTCACAACAATGTTGGTACCGTGAAAGAAAACCTCGCGACCCAAGCTATCTACCAACCTCTGTCTGTCTGGGTTTACAGATATGGGGAGAAGGTCTGCACCTACAGAAAAGGCGAAAACGCCCAGCACTATAAATGCCGAAAACATCGCGATAAAATGCGATTTTTGCGCCTTTCCCCTGCCACAGAAAAAGTACATTGAGAAATCAGTCACGAGAATGGTAGAGGTTTCATTTTACTCTACATTACGCAATGTGACAACATGGTCACACAACGTATCAGTGTAAATTGTCACGCGCGTTATTTGTGTAGAGTACATTAATTTCTCGTTCTTCTTCCTGTGATCATTTTGCAGCTTTCGGCTCGTCACGCAACGCTTTTGTCTGACCCTTCACTGCATTTTCTTGTTGCCTCATATTCTCTTTTAATACACGAAAATAAAAAAAGGGGGGGGGGGGGGGGAGGGGGGTGAGCAGCGGAAATAATAATTGTCCAGCCCTCGCACGTCTACACTATTTTTATTAGAACCGTTTTTATAATAACGGCGTGGCTGAGAAGGGCCAAAATTTAAGAACATCCTAAGAAAGAACCCAGGGCTGAATGAATCAATCTTTATTTGTTCTTACAATTTTAAAAAAAGAACATTAATTTTTAGACTCAAATCCCGGGGTTCAGTCCCGGCCAAAAATTAGCCGTTCTTAGGGACGGACCATTATTTTTCTGGAGGGGGGAGGGGGGTGGGGGGGGGGGGGGGGGGGATGAAAAGTCTCTCTCTGCAAACTTTTTTTTATCTATGCACCTCTGCAAACAATTTTTTTCTAACAACACCTTCCTACAAACAATTTTTTTTCGATCTTTTTTAACCACGATCTGACACAAAAAGGAGGTTCGCTTTTGCTGCCATCAATCATTATTTAATTCAATATTTTATGGTGGCGACCAATAAACACCCCTGAACTCATCTTTTTCGTTTTCTGAGACGTACACTACGAAGATTGGCGGCAGTAATTTTTTTTTTAATTTTTTAATTTTTTAACGAAGACTAGTGAGCAGTGAGCAGCACAAGGCCAAGGAAAGACTTCTTGTGGTTGTAAGCTTGTCGTTTATTTCCGACGCGTTTCGTCTCTAACTGAGACTTCTTCAGGGAATGAATACAACTAGCAAAGAACATCATATATAGCACATTTGCGTGCCTAGCTACAACTTCCCATGGAAGTGAATAATAACTAAAATATGCTGTAAACGAACGTTACAAAAAAACGCCTTAATACATATGTTATTGCGTGTTGTTATATATATATATATATATATATATTTTTTGGGGGGGGGGGGTGGGGGGCATACGATAAGCGCTAATAATCGTGACACTGTCACGAACATTTTTTGGCTTTTTTAGTAAAATGTCAGCAAAATTACGAAGTACTTTCAACCATGCAGGAAATGCTCCTAGAACGTAAAGGGAAAGATATCTAGCAAATTGTTTAAAGAAGAGGGTGACCGTAAACAGTTTTTATCAATTTTTCCAAACTACAAGTGAGGACAGAACTTGAAAAAGTCAGGCTGATTGTTTCAAGTTGAGATCAAACGCTCCTGATGGTATCACAGTGATATCGCTCTATATTTAGCTTCAGGACATCGATATAGTAATTTTAAGAAAACTTGACCACTGTAATAGGTTTCCAGTGGTGTAAACATGTTTTTGGGCTGTTGAAGTTTTGAAGCTCGTGACAGTGCTCGTGACAATGTCCCTTTAGTGATAGCTGAGAATGCAGTACCGCAGTACCCCAATCTGGACTAACGAAAAACATTATTTGACAAAACAAATCTATCGATCAACTTGTGTAAAATGAAACCTTGTTCTCGTGACTGATCGATTTCTCAATTCACGATTTTTTTTCATCAAAAGAGGTAGTAAAAAGGCACACGCGTCTGCAAAGTGCGATGATTTCTTCATTTTTACTGCTAGGCGTTTTCGCCTTTTATGCAGGCGCAGATCTTCTCCCCATATCTGTAAACCCGGCCAGACAGAGGCTGGTAGATAGCTTGGGTCGCGAGGTTTTCTTTCACGGTACAAACGTAGTGGTGAAGGAGTTTCCCTGGCACCCAGAAGTCGAAGGCTTCTCAGATGGAACCTTCTCTGAACAAGACATGAAACTGTTGCAATCGCTTGGCCTCAATGTTGTACGTCTTGGCTTCATGTGGCCTGGGTTGGAACCAACGAGAGGGAAATACAACGAGACGTACATGCAAGTTATGCAACATATCGTTACACTCTCCGCGAAATACGGCATTTATGTCCTGCTGGATATGCACCAGGATGCCTTTTCTAGGAGGCTTTGCGTCGAAGGTTTGCCAACCTGGACAGTGAACACGGGAAACGCGAAAGGATTCCCTGAACCCCTACACGAGCCATTTGTTCCCGATCCCAAAACAGGAATGCCATCGGACGAAGACTGTGCCAAGTTTGTTTGGTCAGATTACTATCTCACCGAAGCGACTAGCGTGGCCTTTCAAAACTTGTACAACAACACCGACGGCTTGTTAGATAGGTGGGCTGCATTCTGGGCCAAGACTGCCTCGGGCTTTAAGAATTTCTCCAATGTTATTGGCTACGAGCTCATCAATGAACCATGGGCAGGCGATATTTATACCAATCCATTGCTCCTCGTTCCAAAAGTTGCTGATAAGATGAATTTGGCCCCTGTCTATGAAGTTCTAAGCAAAGCCATCAGGCAACATGATGACGAACATTGTATTTTCTTCGAAGGTGTAACGTGGGACGACTTTGGCGTTGGATTTAATAGCGTGCCAGGCGGAGATGAGTATCGGAATAGGAGTGTTCTTAGCTACCATTACTACATCCCGCCATCGATAGAGGTAATCGAGAACTTCGAGGCACGAAAAGCGGACTTGGAAAGGTTGAAATGCGGAGGGATGCTAACGGAGTTTCTTACAAGCGACGGAACGATTGAAGCCATGTTTGAAACCATGACCGCTGCGGACATTTACCTGCAGTCGTGGATTGGATGGGACTACAAGGCCTACCACCCCTCCAGACCCAGTCTGAAAGGAGACAGGTGTTGTCCATTGTGGAATGGAACAGGACTCAACCAAATTTACGTTCAAAACACGACTCGTACTTACCCTCAGGCCGTTGCAGGAAATACTGTGAAATTCAGCTTTGATTTGTCCTCGAAAGAATTCGTTTTAGTTTATGAAGTGTCCGAAACGTGCCGCTCAACCGAAACTGTTGTCTATTTGAATGAAGCAGTGCATTACCCATCAGGTTATAACGTGACTGTCACGCCAAGTTCTGTCACGTGGTCGTCTTCGAAGGAAAATCTGCTTGTTTTTAATCACCCTGCATCTTCCCCGCCAGGGTCAAGTGTAATGATTACCGTCAACAAAAAATGAAGCTGATAAATTATGACTTTTAAGATGATTGTTACATTTACCAAAAGTTGTTTTTAACCTGATTATCACACCATTAAAGAAAGATAAGTTTCCAAGACGTTCCTCAGTCTTTGTATTAAGTTATTTGTATTTCATAAGTCTTTCGTTTTGCTTTGTTTGGCAGAATTTTCAATAATTTTGTATTGGACGAAAATAATGGATGACAAAAGGCAAATTGTGTACGGCCGAAATCAGATCTAACTTGTAAAATAGAAAACTCAAAAAAAAAAAAAAAAACACAAGAAATCGCACCTTAGAACTCAAAGCAAAAATGCATATCGGGCAGTTTGAAAGAATTTGTCAGCTACTTTTGACAATTTTTCTAAAAATTATGAAAGACCCCATGTGAAACGTCATCGCTTCTGCATGCATTGCTTTCCGTATTTTGTATGTCAGTAGGGCGAGTGATCGTATGTTGTCCAACTGGGTCAGGTTTTGGGGCTAGGCTTCGGCTAGGGCTAGGAATTAAATCCAAATCCTAACTTTAGTCGCTGGGGATACAAAACGTGGAAATAACATACATATAGTCAATATAGTTTAGGGTAGGTCGTCGAGAATAGCTTGTTTTATTGTGTCTGTTAATAAGCATCTTTTTTCCACGTCCATGACAAACAGACCGCCAAATTGTTTTTTTTTTATATATTCAAACAATACAATACAAAAAGAAAATACATACACACAAAAAGAGAGAATAACACACTATCAATAGTAACTAATGAGGGTACATATGAATCAACTAAAGCCGCCAGTAATGACCACAATAACTAACAAGATACTTCTTCTAAAGTTAACAGAATTGACAGCAAGGTTTACAGGTAAGGTTGAGATAAAAATTACAATTGAAAGGGAAAAGGACGTTGAATACAATTTAACTTTACGTTTAAGTGTTATGGCAAATATTGATTTAATATATTAAGGAGGATCACATTTTTCTATTTACAACCTTTTTCTCCTGAACTCTTGAAGATAGGATTTTCTTTCAAGCCTTTTACAGATATATATGCATTGTTTAAGGTAAATGATGAATAACTGTTATCTATGTTTTATTGAGGGATCAAGCACCTGAGATGCAGAGGTAACTGTTAAATTTGACTGACTAAGCCTCGTTACTGGTTTCGAGTGAAAAAAGCTTCATTAAACTGCGAGACAACAAAACTTGTGGTTTGCGGATGCTTTACTCCGAGAAAGTCGCGAATGGTAGCGAAAGTTGGCTTGTCCTCGAGAATAAAGGTTAGTTTCTTTCGAATGGTTTTGAGTAATCAGACAATGTTATAAATGAAAAACAAGACTTTCTTTAGTTCTCATTGTTAACAGAAATTGACAAAGGCATTTTGTGGATCGGAAGGCTGTTTCTCGGGCAACACGTAACGTCAGGTACAGTGGAAACACTTAAATCCAGCCACCAGTGAACCACCAAAATTGATCGTATAACCGAGGTGGCCGTATACATGTTGGACTCTTCACAGTCCCTTATTTTCCCGTGAAGTCGTAGAGGTAAATCGTTTAGTTCGGTGGCCGCTATCTTGTTTTCTTTTATGCGAGAAAAATGGGGAGAATCCAAAATGCCCGTGGTTATGGCCGCTGCATTCTCGTCCCCAAAGCCCTTTTCGCTTCACTTAGCCGTTGGTGCCTTCGCAGGAGAAACGAAGGGCTCTGCAGACATGGGATTTTTGAATTAATTCGAATTTTTTTGATTAGCTGTTTGAAACAAAGAAATCTTGAGCAGAAGTAAGAAACGCCATGACTCTCCCATACAGTATATTGAAACATCAAGACTGCATACAAGAAGACCGGAACTCCCAGAGCCCTACATTTCTCGTGCCTAGGCCCCGCCGGTTAAGAGAAGCGAAAAGGGCTATGGAAACGAGAATGGGGCTGCTGGCGTTTTGTACTTTTCCTAGTTTTCGCTCGCAGAAAGAAACCAAGATGGTCGCCCCTTGAACTCAACGATCTTCCTCTACGATCTACCTCTATGATTTCACGGAAAAAAAAGGGGACGGTGTTCAAGACACGGTGAGCGACTGAGCTTTTGTCCGCGCCAATCGAAAGGTGCGTCAACAGTGGTGAGGTGGCTGTATTAGTGGGATTGTCCTAGGGCGTGGTCGTTCTGGTACAGTGTACCTGAAGATTCACGTGAAACTTCCGTCACCTCAAGGACGCTGTCGTTTCGCACTTCTCATGTGGGACTTTTCGAAGCTTACAGGATAGAGAGGGGTCTCCAGATAAGGAAATCACTAAGCTTTTAATCGATACAAATGAAGTGATCATAACAGCGAGGTAGCTTTATAAAATGAGTTAGTCGGAAGGCGGGGTTTCACTGAAACCAGTGTTTTAAAACTGCTTCTTTTGTGTCATCGGGAAAAATCGGATGACAAGAAAGCGAGAGCCGACGATAAGGTTAGTTTGGGAAAATGTTATTGACCTTGCATTACATTCTTTTAATTCCAAATACCTTCATTGTAAAAAGAAATTGAAATTTCTCTCTACGTTCACCGTTTTATGGTGACATAGAGAATTAACATAGCAAACAGCACTTCAACAAACCTCACCTTTTTACATCCTAGAATAAACACTGTAGCCTGTGAACAGGTTCTCCGGTCGAGTATGGGGCGAAAAGAAAGCGGCAAGAGAAAGGAGGGGGTGGGTTGGCTCTAATTTCACAATTTAAACAAAACGTTTTATTTATGTATCCTTTTAAATTTTAATCAGGCTTTGTAAGTGAGATATTTCCCGCTTATTTAATTAAAAAGACTAAAGCTTTAGCTGGGCCGAGAGAAAAAAGGCTGGATGGTAAAGGTTACTTTTGTTAAGAGTATTTCAGTCAAACTTCTCTCTCTCTCTACCGACCTAGAATTTGCCTTTGTACAGACAAGAAGTGTAATCCAGGAACACAAGACCCTTGTCCGTTTTGGTTCGGTGTCTTAAATCAACAACTAATTAATTAATCCTTAATTGGGTAAAATGGGCTCGTGTGTGTCCTGCCAAAAAAGTCTTCTTTATGTTGCGGTAAAATTGGTTCGTTGGTTCAACATTTGAGGGAGAGAGCCTTAACAATTATGGTGACTAAAGACAATTTTATGATAGCTCTAAACACACTGTTCTTTGTAATGTTTGTACTGATATTACGGCTGAAGATTAACTTTATCTATTATTGCTCAAGAGCTTAAAGGGTGTTTCGAAAATCTGATAATACTTTTTAAAAGCTTAAATGTGTGTGTGGAAATGAGACTTAGCTCACATTTTTCCACACTTTGCAAAACAAATTTGGAGATTTCTGGGATTTTAAACAGCATGAGGTAATTTAGGTGTGATGTGACGTCATAATTAAGACAAGATGCCTCCCAATCCCAGGCTTGAGAACGAAGAAATACCGTGGCTAGCCCTTTACCGCGGTCAAACGTCTGAGGATGTTTTTGTTTTCTTATTTCGAGAAAAATCATTCATGTTAACGTGGAAGCATCAGTAAGGATATGTGAAATAGCTGCCGAGGGTAAATAATATTATATTTTCAGTTCTCTCAAACGAGATTCTTTACTTTTAAAATGCTCTGCACCCAATTGCTTTGAAAATGGCGCCGACAGTCGGCATTTCGCCATTTTCAAACGCTTAGAACCTTTTTAGTAAAGTTCCAAAAAATTTAGTAAACCAGGAGAATACTTGTTAGAGCGCATTCTTTTGGGACTATTCCGGAATAGGAATACTTGGAATAGACGGCGATCGCGTTCTTTTGGGACCTATTCCGTTTTCGGAATGAACGGAATGCTATTCCGTTCATTCTGCTCCCGATAGCAGAATGAACGGAATAAACGGAATACGGTTTACTCGGAATAGGCAGAATATGCGTTCTTTTGGGATAGTTTTGGCGGGAAATCATACGTGACTGGTCGTCCCAGGTCGCCAGGCTCAAAAAAGTGGAAAATTGTTCAAATGTTCCTCTGCATATTCTGATACATCTTTTGAAGTCACTCGTGGAACATGGAACAAAGTGGAACAGTTTCCGCGACAAACCTTTGTATGCGAGCATGCTTTAGGCGACGTCCTGCACTACGCAAAGCAGTCAGCAGCACAAACAATTCTTTGCAAACTTCCCTTAAAGGCCAGTAAATGCATCTAATCGAAAAATAGAGGAACTAGCCAAAAAGCTGGGAGTTACCGGCAAAGACTTCATCCATGTCGCAACAATTTTTAATTGCAGAAAAAAAAATTAATATTCGCAGCTCGCGCGTGCGCAGGTACAGTAGTTTTCAGGTTACCTCTGCCACCAGTATTCCCTTTTCAGAATATGCATTCTTTTGGGAACTGATATCTCGTGTATTCTGTTATTCCTAACCCGGAATGAGAAGAGCCAGAATAGTCCCAAAAGAATGCCCCCTAAGTATCAAACTTTGAACAGTGAAAATGAAAACCTTATCTTTGAAGTAGTTTTCTTGTATTTTTACGTTTTACCGCGGTGAAGGCTAGCCCCCCCCTAGCTCCTCGCGCTACTAAGTTATATTTAAAATCAATCTTTTAAGAATGATTCCTTGTTTCCTGTTATCTTCTTGTTTGGAGCATGCAGACCATGGCTTTAATGGTAGGCCATTATCTGTCTTATCATGCTTTCTCAGTGATGTTTGGATGATCCGTAGTCGATTTTTTCACAGCCGTGGGGCAGTAAACATCTCGGTTGAAGGATCCTTTCAGGACATTCTCTTTGTATGAACCTTCATAATTGCCGGGTGGTTTGTATCGGCCAACAATGTATGCACACTTCATTCCGTCTTGTTCTATTTCTGCTCTGCCGATTCCCAGCACGGTGCTCTCTTTCCAAACAACTTGTGAAAAGTGTCCAGCCTCATCGGGCCCAGTCTCCACCTCACCCAGTCCGTCATAGCCTGGGTCACAAACCTCATTATACCTGAAAGAAAAAAAAAATGAAAAAGCCAGGACCTTTACATGGACTGATGCATTTGTCTTAAACAATTTGTTTATTCGATATGGTTTTCATTTACCAGCGTTTTGTGCATGAAAGTTGCGTAAAAATGTTTATCATGTTGACGGAGCTTATACGGTGAACCCTGTAAACTGAATTATGTTTTTCTGTAGTAATTACATTCTACGGCCAGGCAAAAGCCGAAACCAATATGGATGACCAATACGAGCACGTACTCCGCGTGCGAGAATGGTGTCCGAGATCATTAAGGTGTCTATTTGCAATTGGGAGATGAAGAAGGTAAAAGGAATGGCTTTGGTTGTCCGAATCTGTTGTGCGTGATGCTTTCGACGGATTTTACACTCAAAAGAGAGCGTGTCGCAGTTAAGAATGCCTTAAATTACCAGTTCGTTACTGCTTCTTTCACTGTTTGAGGCTTGTCAGTAGAGCATCCCATAGACAGATTTTCGCCTTGATTTGGTCTCTCGTCGTTAGAAGAATGTTCTAGGTTTCCCAGTTCTGCGATATATTTAGCCCACTGGGCAGCAGCATCACACATTGCGCGATCGAGCGTCATAGGCGGCGCATCATGTATTTTACGAAATCGATTGTGCTCCCTCAGGCCATTTACCTCTTGTTGAGAAAATACTGCATGTGGGAGAAAACAAATAATTAATTAATCAACCAACCAACCAACCCATTTGCAACCAACCAACCGACCAACCAACCACCCAGCCAACCAGCCAGCCAGCCAGCCAACCAACCAACCAATCAACCAACCAATCAACCAGCCTGTCACAGCCAGTCAGTCAGACCTATCAGATGACATGACTGTCAATTAGTCAGTCAGTGGACGATCGTTTAGTCGATCGATTAGAGGTGCAGTCAGATGGTCGATCTGTCAGTCGATTAGTCGGTTTCTCTGTCTGTCGGTCAGCTAGCCATTCAGTCAGTCAGTCAGTCAGTCAGTCAGTCAGTCAGTCAGTCAGTCAGTCAGTCAGTCAGTCTGTCCGTCAGTTGATCGATTGATCGATCGGTCCGTCGTTTATTTGGTTGGGCATTCAGTCAGAAGTTACTCTGCAGACAGCAAATCAAATCAATCAACTGTCTGATTGATTTTTAAGAGTTTAGAATTTTGATAACATCACGGTACTTTTTCAGTGATAAGAATGATGAACTGATCTGATCTTACTTCCTGTTGGTAGTACAACTGGAGCATTTTCTGCAGGTATTGGGCTACTTCCGTTTGTTGGTAACTCTGTTAAAACAAAATTAGGCGAATGTTGGCTTACACTTCCTCCAGTTGTACAAGGCTGCAAGAACTATTATTAATACGAATAAAGGAGATATAACCCGCAAAATTGTGCACGATTCTCGAGACAAAGATTACTATCGTTTTCGAATGACAAGTCATCACGAGTTTTAGTAAGAAAACGTGAAACTATTCTATATCATTAGGTCCAGACGAACTGCAATAAAGCGTTTTCACTCACGTGACCAGCGGCCATATTGGTTTACTAAAGCAAAAGACGATGCATGAAATATAGTTTAGTTCCCGGAGGAACGGCTTGGTACACCAATATGACCGCCGTACGATTTCTTGTTTTGGAACACCAATATGACTGCCGTTTCGTCATAAGAAAACGCTCTATATAATGTATCCCGCGCAAGCTGTATTCACGTTCATTAATTTGTAACGTCATTGTGCAATGAAATGATACAATGTAAGGTTAGGCCGCATTGAATGGCGACGTCCGAAAATATTGGGAATTTTAGGCCAATGGATAACGAGAAAAGAAATTAAAGCGGAGTCGGAAGCTCGACGGAATCGGAGTCAGAAGGATCAGAAGAGTTTCTTTTACTTCCGATTCCGCTTCCGCTTCCGTCGCTTCCGATCCAGTGAGAACAAGGTGAACGGAATCGGAAGCGGAAGCGGAATTATCAGCCAATCAAAAAACTATGTAGAGGTGTGTGTTATATTTTATTTCATGCATCTGGGACGTCGAACAAGTTTGTAAAACACTCGCAATCACTTGAAAACCAAAATACAAAACTGACAACATGTCGAAAGTAGAGCTCTCTGTCTGACGTACGAAGTTCTCTCACAAGGTTTCCAAATTCGCCTTGACTTTTCCTTTTTAAAAATACTCCACGTACCCACAACCTTCTCCTTCTCTGGTTCCGTTGTAGACGTGTTCTTCGTCGTGTGAGAAGAAAAAGCAAAAGCAAATTAAAAACAGCAGTCTCTCTTCATCTCCCGGGTCCGCCATCTTGAATGTTTGCAAATGAGAGCGAGGCTTACGCTGAAAGCGAGGCTTACGATTCCGCTTCCGTCGCGCCGATTCACACTTGATCAAAACTTTCTTCCGCTTACGACTCCGCTTCCGTCGCTTCCGTCGCTAGTGTAAACCAGGCTTTAGTTTTCAAGTACACAAAGTACTTTGACAGTTTACAGGGCTTAGCCAGGAGTTTAGCTTTGATTTTATCGCAGCCTTTCCCTAGTGGTTCAAAAGATTCCATGGACAGCTATTTATTCGGTGGATAATGCTATCCAACCTTTAACTGGGCCCTGCAATTTAATTTATTGTGGAAAAAAATAGTTTCTTAAAATGAAAAGTTATGAACATTCTCAACCAATTACAACGCTTGGTATTAATTGAATGACAATTTATGAGATTACCTTTTCGTGGGGGACTTAACAATAGCCTACCTCCGAATTTCAAAATTGTTTCAGAATCTTACCTGAACAAACATCAGTTACAGCCTTAAGAAACACCAAATAAAACAGCAACTTCATAACTTTGTTCTAAAGCTAGAAAATAAGGAATAAGTGAACACCTGATAAATAGAGGATAATACATGGGCGCGCGTAGATATGGAATTTTTCTTCTAGTGTTCAACTCGATATCTCAAAGATATCGAAGAGAAATTCCACATCTACAAATGCAAGCAACCATGTATTACTTTATTTATTATATAAACACCGTATTTCGTTACTATACTGACAAAAATGTCGACAGTCAATTAATCACAGTCCGGATCAATTCCAAACGGCTCGATGTAAACAGAGCCGATCCGGTCCCGTTCGGTTTGGTCCGGTTCCGTGTAAACGTAGCCCCAGGCTATAACCGTTCGTTCGTGAGCGAACGGTTCCAAAAATAAAGAGTTTTCTTTTTCTTCTCTTTCTCTCTTTTTCTCGTTTTACTTACTCCGCTTAAGAATTGAAGAGTTACAGCGATATCCGCCACTGAATTTGATTTAAGCTTTCGTTTTGCTTGTAACGGATGAATGGATCTTGTCCTTGGCTGGACTCTCAACATCCTTAATAATTAATCAAGTTACAAGAATAATCGCAACGAGCTTGATTATGATCATTGTTTTCCTTCCTTTCTTTTTTTTTTTAGTTTAGTCTGTGTTATTTGAAAGAACAAGAATTTTACAAAGAGTGTTAACTCTATTCTTGCTGCTGGCAAAACACTGTTTGTCTTTTCCGACCCAAAACTATCGTGCGTTTACGACTTGCTTTATTCAACCTAGAGGTCGTTTAGCCTTTATCCGAGGCTCTATGAAGCGTTAAAAACAAATTAAATTAAACTGTCTTAAACACAAGTAGAGTTGAAAATAAATTCTACAACACTGACCTTTCTTGTCGCTGGGCAAGACACACTCACAGTGTAAAGTTTTCTGCGAATAAAGTCTACGTATCTACCTGTCCAACTCCCACAGTGAAGTCAAAAGTGAACCCGGGCCGAGGTCATTGGATTGGCCGCAATAGAGCGCGAACGAAGCAAACAAACGAAGCATGACACCAAACTGAAAGTGCGTTTCACAAAACTTTTGCCAAACGGCACCTCTAATTGATCGACTAAACGATCGTCCACTGACTGACTAATTGACAGTCACGTCATCTGATAGGTCTGCAATTTTATTACGTAGTTCAATGTCAATGAAAATCAAACTTAGGAACGAAGTTGTGAATTTCACGTAGAGCGAAGTTTGGAAGCTTTCCCTAATGAGTTGCTTGGGCGCCATGATAATTCCGGAACTTCGATTTTCTGGTGAAATGAAAGATTTGCTACGTTTAGGGACAAAACGGGCCAAACATATTATAAGCTAATCTTTGACACGCTCTCAGCGAACTAATTTACGAGTAGGCTTCAACTAAACTTATTTTCAAAGGAACTATATGCTTACCTTTTTAGGCACAAAGCTTGCTAATGTATTAACTAGATTTTCTAAAGGAAGAATCACCGCTGCCAATTCAAGGAGAAGAGAGCAGAGCGAAGAACTATTTTATTATCTTTCGTTTCGTTTAGCCGAATAGAAACCATTTATATAAGTAAAAACGCAAACAACAATATTTTGTGGGAGCCGCAAGCCAGAGCGAAAAACTTAATGAATCAAAGTCTCTTTGAGACAACCACTATTTTGCATAATGAAGCAGATGTATGAGCAGCAGTATAAGCTGAAAAGCTGGTGGTGCCCCCAAAATAATGTTCTTCCTTCTATCTCTACTTTAAACCTCTTAAAATTACACCAGTCAAATCGCTGCCCCGGCTAATGCATAACGCTTTTGACACATGTACGCATTGCAGACCTATGTGTTAGGTTTGCTTAAGACGGAATCCGCCAGGACTTCGGGTAGTTGTTGGACAAAATTATGTACCAAAATTATTTACACCTTATTGCAAGCTTTTGTGTTACTGCTTCAAATATCTTATCAAAAGAAATCTTTTCTAACAACACCAGACATCGAAAACCAATCTCGAAGTTCCGCTGAATTCCACTAAATCGCTTAAAAGACGCGAGCTTTTGCCTATAGCTTGTGAACATTAAATTTCATTTTCTCAGGCTCTGATAAGAAATTGTTGTACCAAAATTATTTACACCTTATTGCAAATTTTTGTGTTTCTGCTTCAAATATCTTATCAAAAGAAATCTCTTCTAACAACACCAAACACCGAAAACAAATTTTGAAATTTCACTGAATTCCACTGAATCGCTTAAAGACGATTTTACAAAATGGCTGCACGTGAGAATTTCCCAATAGCTTGTGAACTTTGAAATTCATTTTCTAAGACTCTGATAAGAAATTGTTGTTGGTGTTATTATCAGTGATAATTACTTACATCTTTACCTTTTATTTAGGGTAGAAAATAACGCAATAGGATTTAAATTATTCTGGTACTCTATTTTTGTCCAACTTAAATAAATATTAGCGGAGCTCCGGCGCGCGAAGCGCGCCAGCGGAGCACCATGGGTAAGGAAATTTGGTAACCTATCGATGCGAGAAATTTTGGTTATGACGTCAGCGTACGCCCACCCGCGCGTACAGACTCTGGGGGAGGGGGAGTGGAGTCCTAAGGCAGCCCGACCGGGGGTGGGGGAGGAGAATAGGCTGTGAGAGATCGGGAGCAGATGGCACATCTTATCCCTACTTACGTACGTAAACAGAGCTTACAACTTTGACATCCATGTTATGATCAATTGACAGCTGTCAAAACAAGGTATCCGTTGACCAGTATCACGTTGCTATATCTGGACATTTCATTTCAACTTAAACGAAGCAATTGTATGAAAACGCGGCAATCTCGTTTGCACGTTGTTCACTGCTGAATTGAAAGACGGGAAGAAAGCGTGCTGGAGGACATAGATCTTCGTGAATATTCTCGCTTTATTTACTTATCTACAGCATGGAAAGTTATGCCAAGTGATTTAGGATAACCTCTTAACGGGAAGATCCGAAATAATTGTTGACCTGAAGATGATATATCGGAGTACGAGTCAAAAACAGCGAGAGTTGAAGCACTGTCTTCGGTTCCTGCGTGCTCAGAGCCGGTCAAGTTGACTGAAGTGACGGATAAAAGACTGTTAAAAGCTACACCGAAAGGAAGAAAGATGTTGATCTTCGCTGATAATTCAAATTGCGTATATGTCCGTGGTGTGAGATTATTACGAACATTGGACGAAACTACCGTTTTCGATGCTTCGTCTCCGATGTTATTTGGCTGGTGAAAGCTTTATTTGCCCTGCAGAATTTACAAGCCTTCTCAAAATATGAGGTAACAAACGTAAATGCACATATTTTGTTATGAGAATCTGTTTATACTTCATTTATGAGCGAATTCGATGTTGTGTCGGTTTTCAGATCTTCCCGTCAACTATATAATATAAGCTTAAATTTCGTTAAAACGGCTGCTTTCAAACCTCTTAGCTTTAATCACTTTTGTGAACTTTTGCCTATTAAATGTTTCGTTTCAAATAGTGTTTTTTTAGTTAGTGGATTTAACTGTGAGGTTCATCGTTGGATTTTGAAAAGAATATTCAATTATTGAGCTACACGGATCAAAAACATGATTTCGCACGCTGCATTTGCAGAAAAATCCCGCAAACAAATCAAAGCAAAAAACGAGTAAACCTTCGGCAACGATACTTCACACCAACGAATTAAACGATTTATTATCCAACTGCTCTATTTCACTCGCTTGCACTGATTTTTGTCATTTTGGTGAGTGTGTTGAAATCTCGTACGCGTGATAAATTTTTAGATTCGTAAACGAGTATTTACGCCGGTTTTTATATTGCGAGTTGCCTGTGCTTGGGTGAGTGAGTTCAGACTTTTCCTGACGCATATTTGCCTGTTAGAAACGAAGGAAATTCATTCACTTCTCTGCATAAAATTCTCTAGGGTATTTAGCAATGTGTACGAAAAAACATGCAGCGTACACTGGCGTAGTAATCATGCAACCAAACCAAGATGGTTCAAAACTACATTGTAAGCGTATTAGACAGCGAGCACCACTTCCTAAATCACAAACTGTCACAATTCTTACACAAAAAACTGCTTAAGAATGACTTAAACCGGCTCCCAATGAATTTGCTGAGTTAGTTTTGGCGCTGTGATTTTCTTTGTTGTGGCGTGAGTTCATTTTGTTTTAATAGCCGCGAGTTCACTTTGTTCAGTGCATTGAGTTGATCTGTTTGCCTTGAGTTGATTTTTTTGCCTTGACTATTTTGAAGTATATCAAAACAAATTTATTCCCTTCACCAAGGCCCTTTTTACATTGAATAACCCTTAGAGTTATGAAAAGTCTTAACACTAAAATTTGATGTGTGCGTCTACGTGCGTACGTGCATGAGGAACCCAATAAAGTGCAGCGAGATGTACCTATATGGGCAACCGTATACGCTTAGAAATAGTGTGGCTACTTATTAATTGGGAAACAGTGCAAGCTCGAGCAAAAAAAAATAATAAATAGGAGCTCCGCTTTTAGGCCTGCCTAAATCTATATATTACTCGACTTCCTGGTGGATTCCGTCTTAATACGTTGGTTTACGAGGGGCGAGAGTTCAACACACGGGCGGGCACGCACACGATCTTCATTTTTTTCTCCCTCGGACGTTTTGTTTTCCTTCCCTTTTTCCCCAAGAAGCTGATAGGTGCTTCCAGAAGTCCATTCCATAGTTATGGACTTCTGGTGCTTCCCACTTATTATTTTGCTCAATATTTTTGTATTACATGCGTTATGTTTTAAAACCTACGCTTGCCTTGAGCCTGTGTTCATTACGCAACAACGACGCCATATGCTTTCTAGGTAATGTTTTGAAACAATTCAAATAAGAAAATGCTCGTACCCCAGGCTCTTGACATAGCTGATAAATATCTCCTCATTATTTCACTGCTTCACATTTGTCTAAATTTAATGTCAACTTAGTCAAGTCCAGTTATACATTGGTCAGCGGAATTAAAAACAAAAGTCTACGGCCCAAGGAAGGAAGAAAAGATTGACCGAGCGAGCGAGTGAATATTCGTTCGCTCACTTTTAACTCCTATTTTGCATTCTGCAAAATAGTCGTAAAAATGCAGTCAAAGGTGATAACGCTCCTAGTAAGTTTTCAGCTATAGCATTCCCTCTGCGAACGAGATTTTTTACAATTTTGGAAATGGTTTGTTTTTGTAGTCTTTTCATGTTTTTGATGGCATTTTCCCTTCTAACTAACTTTTAATAAAGTTGTGCCTTTCATAACTTAGGATTGTTTTCCCCTACACTCTCAAGGGATTCAATGGTGACTAAATTTTCTAAACGAACTACGCCGGATATGTGAACTCCCCCCCTCCGGGGGGGGGGTACTCCCTATAATGGGGGGGGGGGGGACCTTTTTTAGGCTCTAGCGATATAAAATGGAGGGGAATGCGTCAAAATGAAACGTTACATTTTTACATTAAAATCTTACTTCAGTGTGAGAAAGTCCATTTATATCAAGTTTAGAGAAATTCAGCACCGTAGCGCCAAAAAAACAATTTAACAGTAAAAAAACGGTTTTTTTAACTCTTAAAAGAGTTAAGTGGAAAACTTTTAAGAGCAGGACAGTACAGTGTATAATAAAACAATTATTAGATTCAGTTCTCTGATATATATGTAGAATAAATAGAGGATAATTGTTGGTTTTCACTGTCACGCCACAAAAAAGTAAATCCAAAACTATTGAGTGAAAAAACTCAAGAATATTATAGGTTGTAGAAAATTACCATATATTCTGTTTGTCCAAGTCTCGGGTTTGCACGGCATTCCGTACTCTAGTTCTCCGTCAAAATGTTCCACACAAATTTACAGAGCTCTGTATGGAAACGCCATGTTGGTGCCCATGCAGTTGGGCACCAACATGGCGGCCGGAAATCAATGAAAACATCTGGAATTCACTTCTGCTGTAAAAGGCAGTTATATCACTCTCATGAACACGTAAGCATTCACATAAACACTTCTCACAAAACCTCAACTGTTCAGGTGGTTAAAAATCGTAGGATAAGGCATTATTTTGAAGCATTCGTGACAGCCTTCTGGCGGCCATCTTGATGTCGTGTGGCGTGAAATTCCGAAATTCAAAATGGTCTATCTTAAAGACGGCGGCTGCTATCGAGCTAAAAACCTTCAACAAGATATATATTAAGGATGTCTAATAGCCAGTGAATGATAAAAACTCAGGGGTCTTGCGATTCTGGATTTTAGAATTTTGATGACGTCACGTGAAAACCAAGAATACATGGTTGCGCGGAGATATGAAATTTATCTTCGAGTGTTCAACTCGATATCTCACGAGTGAGCGCAGCGAACGAGTGAGATATCGATTTGAACACGAGAAGATAAATTTCATATCTCCAAGCAACCATGTATTGTTCTGTTTATTTTATAAACCTACTAATAACGAGGTTTTTGACGATTTTCCGAAGATTTCCGACCATTTTCCGAAGATTTCCGAAGATTTTGAAAATGTTGTCCGGTACTCATACGAATGTTTCCGAACATTTTCCGAAGTTTTTCGAAAATTTCCGAAGATTCCCGAAGATTGCCGAGGAAGATCCGAAGATGTTTCGACTTAATATCGATAAACCTTGGCCCATTGAGCATTGTAACATGGCAAACTCTGTGAGCTGATTGGTAAAAAATGATATCACATGTGTGGATACCATTCCTATCCACACATGTGTGATACCATTTTTCTCGATTTGCTACCACTCGCTATACCACTGCAGTTTATATATTAAATCAAGGTCTCGGTGAGTGTTATCAGCCACAGCGTATGGCTCACCTCGACCTTGATTATTCCAGATATCACAAGGATTGCATTCAATAATTGTTTATTATTTGTACCGTGGAAAGAAAAACAGGGCAGTGGAACGATATGGGGGGAAAGAAATCTAAGCAAAAATAGTATTTTTTCATGCTTATTTTCCCAATTGTTTTAAATGATCGGTGGGTAACGGTGAAGACCGTGCCATTGCTTGTAACACCTTCAGTAATAAGATCATTCCAAAATTAAGTTTAAGTCACTTTTTAATCTCATTCAGCCTTGGTACAGAAGTAACAGCCATAACGTAATATCCCCACCAACAACCTATCACCCTTACCTATAGCATTTTTCTTCTTATCACCTAAAAGTTTTTTAAATCCCGTTATCAATATGTTGACTCTCAACCTTCGCCAGGCGATGCTGTGGAGCAGTAACTGGCATTAAAGATACCCTTCACCACATTTTCTTTAAATTGGCCCATCATGTTTCCTGCTGGTTTATATCGGCCAACAATATATGCACACTTCCTTTTGTCTTCACTAACTTCAGCTCGTCCAATACCAAGAGTTGTGCTTTCTTTCCACACCACTTGCGTAAAATGGCCTGTTCCGCTACTAAAACCATCACCGTTGAAATTGTATCCCGGATCACACACTTCATTATACCTAAGAAAAAGGACGTTTAAGTTCCTGTCTATTTGATGTACAAGCCAACAGTGAGAGGAGGGTGGAACTTCCGAACACTTACTTGGTCTATTGCATCATATATTATAATCTATTTCTTTAGGGTGTTCGCATTCAGTTCATGGTGCAATGTTATTCATCCAGCGCGCGCACTGAGTAAGAAGGTGAACAATAATAATTCTAAAGGCTAATTAAAGTTCATCCAACAGAGTAATGAGCGTCATCATGGCACTTTCTGATGAGAGAATTTAATTATTTTTCTGCTTAGAAAGGACACGTGCCACACAGCTTAAGGAAATTTTCCTGTTAAAAACCTATTCTTTTTTCACAAAACCTAATAAAATGGTAGAGAAAGTGATTTAGCAAAAGGAAAAATTGGGCCAAAGGAAAAACCTATCGTCCAATCGGCGATCTTTACTGATAGCCTGCTTAGTTGCACAATAGCCGTCTTTAGTCAAAGCACCTTTTATTGGTATTCAAACAACAGTTTAATGATAAATCTCACAAGCTTCGTCCATGGTTTAATGTGTGCCTTGTTGCAGTAGTATCCTATAGAGACCTACAAACAGGGTTCAATAATTGTTTTATTCGACCACTGAATCTATTTTTCACAGTCAAGTTGCTTCCTCAGAAATATAAAGTTACCAAACGATATTTTTGAAATTCTCCCTGAATGTTCCCTACCAAGCACTGTTTAGAAAAATACAATAATAAGGATAGGTCACCGTGCCCGCAAAAGAAATAGGATGTGCTAATCTTACCCCATTTATGGTTGTACAGGACTGAATGGAGTCCAATTCGGTCTGTAATCATACCGAGTGATTAACAAAATCCGTGACGACCGCGTAGCGGGAGTCCGATTTGTTTACTCACGAGTATGATTACAGACAGAATTGGACGACACGAAGTCCTATTATCAATTAATCATAAGTATAACAAAATTGGAGAAAAAAATAGATAAAGCGAAGTCTGCTAAGGACTTATCATCACTAAGGCAAAAAAGCCATTCTTGAAGCTGAAGGTTTTAGGAATATCAAGGAGTATTTAGTTACAACAAGGAACCAAATAAAGAGCGCGCGCATACGCAGCACCCGAACTTTGTTATTGGACACCTTGTTATTGGGCACTTTGTTATTGGACACTTTAGTCGCGCACACTCCAATTTGGTAAAAAATAGGGCGTGCTAAGAACCAATCAGATTCGAGAAATTTTTTATAGTTGTGATTGTGGTAGTAATCATGCGCGTTATTTTATCGGTCCACAATACAAAAGTAATAACTGGAAAAAAACTTGATAGGTAGAAAGTCTCGAGCATATGGAATAATGTAGTTTAGTATATACACACTCAGTGATCTTGGCTATTCCAGCAATCTGATTGGTTCGCTATCTCGGGCTAATGCCGCATTATTCACTCGCTACCGAGTGGATAATGCATTATCCCATAAAACATAAACAAAATGGCCGGCGTAAACTCGCGTTTCGCTAGCGTTTCAGAATCAAAAATAGTGAAAATAAAAGGCGACAGCGAGCCAGAAAACACCAAGAAGGCAACGAACTCTGGCCTAAAAGTTTTTAAAGATAAGTGAAGAAGTCATGTTTTGCAAACAAGTGTTTTTCAGTTTGTTTATCGAGATAATTACTGTGATCAATTCGACCTATCGCTAAATAGGCAGCAATTAATCTTCACGACTACAATTTGCCTCATTACGAGTATTTTTGTAGACTGGTTTGCCTGACAGAACAAATTTCTCACCGAAATCGAGGAAATAGAAAAAGAAGAATTGAAGTTTTCTATCTCCGCGAGAAAACAAGACAGGTCATATTACAACAAGGCAACACTCACCTCAATTCGAGCCGCCATTGACAGGCACCTTCGCAACGAGCCAAACAACAAGCCTTTCTCGATAACTTCGAAAACTTTGTTTGATCAGTTATCGATCTCCAAGCAGACTTTCGATTAAAGTTGCCGATTTGAACTGTGTAAAAGGACCATTTTGACGAGGATTTTATCGAAGATTGTGTATTTGCCATGTTAAAAGAATCTGTAAATAGTTTTGTACGTGTTTCACGCATGAATTGAGACGTCAAATCAAATTAGACGTCAATAAAATTGCCTTTCATAGGTTTCCTTTTGAAAATGTCCAGATTGTCTGTTTTGAGATCACTTCGTGTGTATATACTAAAACAATTACGCGGCGAGGTAAATATTCTGCCGCTATTCACCGAGATTGAAAAGAATAATTGTTAAATATAATTCATGGAAAAACACACAAATCAAAACGACATTGACTCCAAGCGTTATTCGAGTCATTGTTTTTTAAGTCATAATTTGCATCCTGGAGTAACTGTTTCGTACACGCTTTTAGCTATACATTTTTTCCTTCCGAGCAATTTCTCAAAGATCGAGAATAATTTGTCCACTTAAATTATGCGTAAAAATATAGGTCACCATGCTTGTTTACGAGACACGGCGGCGGTTTATCTCTCAAGCCGTACAGAAAAAGCCACCATTTTGTTCATGTGCGCGCTAGTTATGCGCAAAATTCTGCGCAGTAGGGATGTGCAGTGAAATACTAAGGAATCAACTTATACTCAGAAGCGAAATTATGTGGGTATGTTCATTATTAGAGTATAAAGATGTAGACGCGGAGATTTTCATTTCTTAACAAAAACAAAGTTTCATAATAAATCTCACCAGTTCGTCACGGCTTCTTCCATAGCTTGTGCCTTGTTGGTGGAGCATCCCATGGAAAGGTTTTCGCCTTGTCCCTCTCTTTCCTGTTTTGAAGAGGGCTTGAGCCCCCCCATATTGGCAATTTTTTGGGCATATGCTTTAGCTTGATCACACATTTTTCTGTCTAGTGTCATGTTGGGAACTTGGTGTATTTCTCGGAATTTATTATGCATCGCTAAACCAATTTCTTCTTCCTTGGTGAACTCTATAAAAGAAAACGAAAGAGTACGTTAACTCTCACCTTGTCCCTCGCTTTCCTCTTTTGAAGAGTGCTGGAGCGCCCCAATTTGGACGAATTTTGAGCATATGCTATAGCCTGATGACATATTTTTCTGTCCAGTGTCATCGGAGGAACTTGGTGTACTTGGCGAAACATATATTATGTGTCAGCAAACTACGTTGTTCTTCTTTTCCGAACCGAACTCTTATAACAGTAAAAAGAAGTGAAAATTAGAAGTGTAAACTTTTTAAGCTTAAAAGTTAACCCTCGATAATTCCATTTTGATAAAGAAACGGAGAGATAGATATTAGATTTACCTGCCTGAGTTGCACCAATGGCAAGTAACAAATAAATGATCCACATGTTTCTGATGCAGTACTACAGGAAGAAAACCAAAAAAAAAAACAACACACGTTACTTATGTATAACCTAACACAACGCAACTAAACTTTAAAGTTTGTTTTTCTTACTCTCCAATCCTTGCTAGTTGTTTCTAACGTTCTTCTTGGGGCGTTTACTGGCCACGTTTAGACTCTTCAGCTCTCTTCTTTATTTTCTTCCAAAATCTTAGTTTTACATTGTGGCTTTTATACGTTTTGGCAGCTTTAATTAGTAAGATTTGAAGATACCTATTTCTTACAACTAATGCATAATAGGTCATTAGCATATAGGCCGTGATATGTTTGTCGCTGGCCAACGTTTGTGGTCGTACATGTAAGCTGAACTTATAATTAGTTATTTTAATCGATGTAACCATTCGCCAAAAAAATAAAATTTATGCCATCTCATTAAACTTAGAAAATTTCTGCATGGCTACACTAAAATGCTGTAAACTAAAGAAAGCGCCAAGGTTTACAGATTATCCTGACCTATAACTTGTCTCAGTAATCGGAAGTACTTTGATTCCGTGGGCGGTTTTAGTAAGATGCGGATCTTAAAGATGTTCAAGTAATTAAAGCACTTCAATTAAGAGGTTCAAACAAGATGTTGTTGATAAAAATCTATTAATTTCATTGTCACTACGTTTGATCACGAACACGATCACGAAACGTCAAATAAATAATTTCTACGGTTGACAAGCCTCTTTAAACAACTCGGTATAAATAAAACATGCGCACTGTCGTATCAACAACTTTCTATACTTAAACTGCATAACTTTAGGGTGTAATGTTTGTGCTAACCACTTTATAGTTAATGGCCTCAAGCGCATTTTAGTCTTTTAACTTCTTTTCAATAAAATAATACGGTGTAGTAATACCCCCTTATCTTTAAAGTTTCGGCTTCAACATTGCGGATGTTTTAAGGTTTATGGCATTCATAAAGAAAAAATGATAAAACAAAAACCTTAGCTCACACTGCTTCTTATTCATAAAAAAGTTCCTGGACTCAAAACTGTGCAAAGGGAAAGCTTTAAAACGACTGCTAACGCTAGTTCAATCTATCAAACTTGAAAGATTATTATTTTACTTTCTAAAATGTAAAATATTGTATCCAAACGGAAACGCTTACCTTGATTTAAAAACTAAAGGCCTCAAACTTTATAGCAGGGAAAGCACTTTTGATCCTACACAGCTACAAATTATTTTATCATTCGACACGAGTTTGCGAAAATTGCAATTCTTCAATTTTAGGTAGCGATTTTGACAATTTTACAAAACTTAATCTTTGTTTCTTTGTAATGCAAATTGCCTCACCATCAAAGTGGGGAATTGAAGTTTTAACATACATTTTCGTGATTTAACGATTGTTTGATTGCCACTTTGCGAGTTTTACACTTTGTCTAAAATTATCTCTGTCACATCATTATTCAAAGCACACTGCTTTTTTTTTCAAAATTTGCTTAAAGTGCCTATAACCCCCAAAATTTTTTTTTGCCTAATCAAATCTCTGTATGGAATTGGGAAAAATGTCGCAAAAATTTTTGAATTCGGTTAAAACCCGAATTTTTTACGAATTTTTAAAGTTGGCGCTGTTAACAGCACGACCGAGCATTCGGGAGAATGGGACTAGTGACGTCATTCCAGGCCATTGCCAGCGTCGCTCCAGTAACTCTCACGTTGTTTTGTGTGTGGGATAGAGTACTGAGGGTTAGTTTTTCGTCAAAAGAACTTTTATTTGACTCAACAAAAGTTCGAATATTCAAACACACTTATAATGTCGTCCAGCGATTCTAGCTATGACTCTGAGGCCGCAGAGTACGACTTAGAAGTCGAGGGTTCATCAAACAACACAACATGAATTCTTGACCTTAGTGCACAGCATGCACAGTTTAGTTAAATAAATTGAATTGCCTCAGAGTTTTAAAAAGGTATAAGATTTATTGACTTATCAGTATTTACTGTAAATTCTACAACGAAAGTCTGTACTTGCGTATGAATAATTTGCAGTCAACTATTCGTTTGCGGGAGCGGCCGGTACGCCGACTTTATTCGCTATTCATCACATTCATACGATCGATAATCTTCTTAAATTTTCTGCTCGAGGTTAGGATTCAACTAAAAATATCTTGTCCTGCTTTTAAACCCTTAAGCTTAACACTTGTGCTAACTAACGTAAAGCCCGAAGACGCCGCATCTTTGCGGTAAGAATCAGTGAAGAACTTGTTTTCCTTCGCTGCTTGTAATGTAAACAAAGTGTCGCGGAATGAGTCAATTGTTAATTTGCATCGTGTGTACATGCAGGGGAGCGAATAAGTCTGAATAAAATCAGCAGCGCTCACTAGAATCGCTTAATGCTTCAAATAAATAGTGGTAATATTTTGGATCGGGAATAGAAGATAATTACATGTACCTTGAATTCTACGAAAACTGTGGAGTCCATACACAGAAAATTGAAGTTTGTGTGCGAAGATCGAAAGTCTGATTTTCATTTTCGCTGCTAGCACTCGCCAATCAAACCAAGATAGGTGACCAAGAAATCTTAAACTCTGATGTGCTTCGATTACATTGCCGAGAACTTGATGGTCTCCCGGTTTTTTCGCATTTTGGAGCTCCGACCCGAGTCACAACCTACATACAACGCAGATCATATCGCAAGCGATATCACGTTCGACTGATGTACTGGGTTGACGTCACGAATTTTATTGGACCCAGACCCTTTTGACCGGATCTTTGGCTCGGTCGTGTTTCTGATTATTGCGATTTTTTTCGACTTTGAACATTCACAGAAAATCGAGGTTTCAACCAAAATCAAACATTTTTTCGGCATTCTGCTCGGAGAAATGTAAATATTCTTTTCCTTGAAAAAAATTTTTTTGGGTTATAGGCACTTTAATCGCAAAATTTACAAATTTCTTTTTCGCAATCCGCACTTTCCGTTTTTACAACTATTAAACTCTTTGTGATCCAAATTACCTAGCATCATAATTAAAAGATATTTTTTAACAGCTTTTCAATTTTACAAAATCTTAATATTTTACGGTGAGCCTGACCAATACTGGTAACTGCAGGACTGCACGATGCTTATGCGGGACGACCTGTCAATTATTGGCCAGAGCATGCGGTTGTTTTCTCTTCCCAATATATCCTTAGTTCTTCAGTTCAAAGCGGTGTAGATAAAACAAAATCGCGCTAAGTCCACGTGGAACTGAAATCTTCAAATCTACAGTCAAAGCTCTTCTTGCAGCCACTATCGTAGGCGATCGACCAACTCAATTGTCAGCTGTCACTCAATTTAAGTCATCGGAGGTGACCGCGAGGTTCGACCTTAATTGGGAATTACCAGCTGGTCTCTCATTATTTTATTTTTGTTCTCGTAACTTGTCACTTAAAGATTCTTATTCGCCTTAGCCAAAAATATAGGTATACACTACCTGAGCACATACAAAAAAAATATATAAAAAAATCACTATATTTAAGTGTCAGAGTATTTAGCACTGTTGTACTAATTGTGGACACTGTAAATAAGCAAACAAATATTACAAATAGAACATAATTTTTTTAAAAATCCCAACTGGTAGATGGCTGTCCAGAGGCTGACCTTTGTCGTAGTATAAAAAAATGACTTTCTTCGATAAAGGCATAGAATAAAACGTTTAGGATCGGATGGTTTACCGCAGGAGAATTCGAAAGAGAATGTTATCGCGAGACTGATTTAGAAAGCTTTTATTCCATAAGCTTTGACAAGCGGCAGTTCCAGCCAGAATATGAGGACTTGCATTAGGGATGTTCTAGGAAAAAGTCAAACAGACAGCACAAAGTCGGGTTTGATGGCAATCTGCAGTGAAAGCCTTATGCTCTGGTCTGAGCTATGAGGAATAAGTCAAGTAAGTTAAGCGGCCAGTCTGTACTGTTTCACCGCAGTGATCGCTTACGAGAGTTCATTTTTGTAAACGGCCAGCTCTAGCTACGACCTCATTTTTGAATTCCTGAGGTTGTTGGAAACGAGAGTTTCGACTGCATTTGCTTGGACGCACTTTGTTGTAAACCAACAGATGTATTCTTGTTTCTACTGTCGACTCCTTCTGAAGGACTATTATATTTCAACATTCGGTGCGGAAACTGTACCATTCGATCGTATGAAAAGGGGAGTTAATTCGTCTTTTGTTATACGCAATATAATTCGTTCTACTCGAAGTGTATTTTCAGTTAAGCTTGGTGTTGCAGGGATTGAGAACATGCAAGGCAATACCGTTAGCCACTCTATGAACTCAAATTATAACAGAATACGTAAGCGTGCACAATAATTCAATAGTGCGCGCTGATTGCATGAGCCATTCACCTTTATTTTTTTTCGCGCAGTTTTTCAGTATGTATGTTTCCATTGGCAATGCTATAGGACAATTGGTTCAAGCTTTAAGTTGTGTACTATCGAGTTATTGTGCACTTGGGAAGTTTGGAGAGGACTCAAGTAGCTAGCGTTGCCCGAGGCGATAACAACTCTTACGCTAATTCTTTCGTGCTCTCCAAACATCCCGCGTGCACCATATCTCGATAGTGCGCGCTAGAGTATGAACCAGTTGTTATGTAAAAAAGCTAACTCCACTCAATTATGTCCATTTTTCTCCTTAAGTCAAGCGTTTAGCATTGACAACAATATAATGCGGGTAAATCTTTTCTAATGCAAATGAGATGAAGCTGTTTTTAAGATATTCCCCCGCATTAGCCTCCTTTGCATGCTAGTTCCAGTTCAAAACCGAGAGTACGAAACTGGCCTATTGACAGTGATCTTGCTGGAAATAATTTTTAAATAATAATAAATTTATTAAAAGAGGCAGCTCATTTTCCATCGTTGTGGAAGAGCTGTTTGTTTTGTCCACAATACTCATAGAAGCAGCGGGAATAAAAAGAAGGCAACCTCACGAGAATTGCACTTGATGTATTTAGGTAATATCTGAAAGGAAGAGAATTGGATGAAGACCAGCATGTTTCTTGGATGGCGAAGTTATGTGTTTTTGTGTATGTTTTAGCAAGGAAGTGTGCAGCTCCCAGTTACCGAAGGTAATTATGCAAAACAAATTCAGTGATCGAATGATCAACAAGTATTGAACTCAGTTTTTGCAAATTCTCGTGATTTGTCAGCCTCGCAGATCAATTCTTTGAATTGACCCGCTCGCCACTGATAAATCACAATATTTTGCTCACCTCGGCCAATAATTGTTAATTAGTATACATTAGAATTACTTTGAAGCATGTGATTGAACGAGAGCATTCAGTCAATATACAGTACAGTTGCATGTGAACTTGACATGATAACCCAATATCTGCTGCAGATATTGGGTTATCATGTCAAGTTCAAAGTCCGCCTAGTTTCCAAGCCCCTCGTCCGCGTACTGCTGTCCAAGTTTTGAAAATATGGCTGAGCAGCATGGCTGAGCGATTCCCCTCCGTTTCCGAAGATATCGTGAATTATAAAACCTCGTGTCTTTGTTATCTGCGTCAGCCTTCGGCAGATAACACAGACCTCGGTTTTGATGCAAAGCCTGACAAAAAAAAATCAATTTTATCTTGCTTCTTTTCCCCAATTGCTCTAGTTGGTGGGCAAATGGTGAAGACCGTGTCATTGTTTGTTACACCTTCAGTACAAAGTAACTGATGAACACAGAAATTAAGTTCAAGTCACTTTTTAATCTCATTCAGCCTTAGCTTAGTTCAGAAATAACAGCCATAACATAATGTTCCCAAACAAACTAATACCCTTACATATAGCATTTTTAATCTTATACCTTAAAGTTTTTTAAATCCCGTTATCAATATGTTGACTCTCAACCTTCGCCAGGCTATGCTAGCGCTGTGGAGCAGTACTGAATGGCATTAAAGTTACCCTTCAGCACATTTTCTTTATACTGGCCCCGCTTGTTTCCTGTTGGTTTATATCTGGCGACGATAAACGCACACTTCATGCCGCGCATTGTTGTTTCAGCTCGTCCAATACCAAGAACTGTGTTTTTTTTCCACACCGCTTGCGTAAAATGGCCTGTTGCAGCACTAAACCCGCCATAGTTGAAATTGTATCCTGGCTCACACACTTCATTATACCTGAAAAAAGGACGTTTAAGTTCCTGTCTGGTTGATGTACAAGCAAGAGAAAATGCTCAACTCTCTTGGTACACTTGCTTTGTCTTTTGTATCATATTTCATAATTATAATTTAGGGCATTTGCATTCATGTTGTAATGTTATTCATTGAGCGCGCCCACCGAGTGAGAAAATGATCAACAATAATTTTATTAAAGGCTAATAAAAAAAAACAACAGAATAATGAACGCCATCATGGCAGTTTCTAATTTCTGATGGCAAGGACCAAGTGCCACACAGCTCAGGAAAATGTTCCTGTCATTAACTTATAATTCTAAGCGCCCCTGGTATTGTACAACTTCGCAGGCTATTTAAAGATCGCCGATTGAACGTTACGTTTTTCTTCGGTCCAGTTTTTCCTTTTGCTAAATGACGTTTTCTACCACTTCATTTGGTTTAGTGAAAAAAAAAAAAATTCAAAATGTTTCCGATTATCTACTACGAAGTCATTAACTGAATTTCATTCTTTTGTTAGCGAAAGGAACTCACTCATCCATGTGTAAAAGTTTCTCGTAAAATCTAAACAGAGCTGAATGAAAAAAATAAAAATGAAATTTAAAAATACCGGCGCGTGCTGCCGCGTGATGAAGGCTGGGAGGATTTCGTGCAACACGACTCGTGGGATTCCGTAGAAATTTTAACAGCTCTCTACGCTCTTTATTGGCGGTGTTCTTAATACCACGGGATAAATTCTGGTATTTTCTAGTCAAAGCTCATGATAAAAAATAATTAGTGAAGAGTAAATCATAACTCCAAAATGATTACGCCTGATATGAAAAAGTCGATGAAGCATATTTTCGTTGGTATTTAAACAACAGTTTAATAACAAATCTCACAAGCTTAATCTACTGCTTCTTCCGTGCATAAAGAACTACAAACAAGGCTCAAATTGTTTCAATAATTGTCCTATTCGAGTTGTTTTCAAGGGCATAATTTGCATCCTCGAGTAATTGTTTCGTGCACGCTTTAAGCTATATATTTTCTCTTTCCGAGCAATTTCTTTTATAATTCTTCAACTCAAAGAGAACAATTTTTACACTTAACTATGCAATAAAATAGGTCACCATGCTCGTTTACGAGAAATTGGCGGTTATTTCCGGCTCGCAAGCCAAGCAGTACAGAAAAGGCCGCCATTTTGTCCATGTGCGCGTGCTAGTCATGCGTAAAATTCTGCGCAGTGGGGATGCGCAGTGCAATACTAAGGAATCACCTTAAATTCCCACAGTCTCGATAGCGAAAGTATAAAGACATAGAAACGGACATTTATTTCTTAACCAAAACAAAGTTTCTTAATAAATCTCACCAGTTTGTCACAGCTTCTTCCATAGTTTGTGCCCTGTTGGTAGAACATCCGAAGGAAAGGTTTTCGCCTTGTCCTTTTCTTTCCAAGCTTGGTGAGTGTTCGATGGTCCCCATTTGGGCGAGTTCCTGAGCATATGCTTTAGCCTCATCACACATTTTCCTGTCTAGTATCATGGAGGGAACTTGATGTATTTCTCGGAATTTATTATGCATCGCTAAACCAATTTCTTCTTCCTGGGTGAACGCTGTAAAGGAAAACAAGAGAGTACGTTAACTCTCACCTTGGCCCTCGCTTTCCTCTTTTGAAGAGTGCAGGAGCGCCCCTACTTTGGCGAATTCTGGGCATATGCTTTAGCTTGATCACACATATTTCTGGCTGGTGTCATCGGAGGAACTTGGTGTACTTGGCGAAACATATTGTGTCAGCAAACTACGTTGTTCTTCATTTCCGAACCGAACTCTAATAATTACAAGTGTAAACTATATGAGCTTAAAAGTTAGCCCTCGATTATTCTATTTGGACAAAGAAACTGAGAAAGAAAGAGAGATATTAGATTTACCTGCCCGAGTCGCACCAATGGCAAGTAACAAATAAATGATCCACATGCTTATGATGCAGTACTACAAGAAAAAAAAACAAAACAAAGCATACGCAACATAAAACCACACGTTACGTATGTATGACCTAACACAACACAACTAAATTTTAAAGTTTTGCTTTTCTTACTCTCCAATCCTTGCTAGTTGTTTGTAACGTTCTTCTTGTGGTGGTTACTGGTCACGTTGAGACTCTTCAGCTGTCTTCTATATTTTCTTGCAAAATCTTAATTTTACATTATGGCTTTTATACGTTTTGGCAGCGTTAATTACATGTTAAGATTTGAAGATACCTATTTTTTTACAATGTCATGGAATGTCTATCTTGTAATTAGTTTTGTTTCCTATAAGTATATTGTTTTCATTAAATTCTTTGGTCGCTGTTACGTAACTTTTATTCTTTTAAATTGTAAGATGTTAGTCGTTGCGTAACCAATTCTATTAGTTGTTAATTGTAAATTAGCCCTATTGTAATTAGTAGTTAATTGTAGGTGCACATTTTCGTTGAAGTTAGTTGAGGTAATATTTAAAAAAAGATTGCGAGTGTTTAATTGGGTTCCAAACTCACCGCATGAGAACAGATGAAAGCACGAGGCCGCAAGCCGAGTCCTTTTAATGTTTTTACACGAAGCCCGAGTTTTTTTTTAATTACTTCTCTAGCAAATGCAATTAGAAATTTTCTATGAAATTAGCGGCGCCAATTCAGACAGTTATTTGTTTTGTTATATTTGTTGGAACTCGATCATGCCACTACTTGCTAGCTAGGTTATCTAATTGTTGGCTTTGTCATGGCTATTTGACACCAACAGATTTTCGCAGACGTCTGTAATCATTATTGATTGCATATCTCCCGCTTCGTGGTCGTTTGATTGAAGTGAACACTTTGCGTAGTACTTTGCTTCGTCATGGCGAAAGATTCAGACCAGCAAAGACAAACCACGAATAAGAGCTTTGTGTAGAAATGGTCAAGCCAGGGTCTACCCCGGCGGCTTCATTATTTTTTGGAATGGCAAGGAGTGCGGACGTTGAAAGTGCCAACGGTGGAACCATGTGGCTTGTTCAAAGATTACGATCTTCGAATGTAAATCTAATAAAGATTAGCAATTACGCCCAGGATTGAACACAAGTATAGTGTAATACGTACTTCATATTTGACTGGGTTATTTCAAAGTTTCTTATTACTTCATATTTGACAGAATTAGGTGTGTTTTGGTGAACTTTAATGAGGACACTTTGCGATGCATATAAAGAGCTTGCATCTCATTAGCGTTCAATCCTGGACATATCTGAAGATTAGAAAGCAACAATCGAGAAAGCAATCAAATGTAAGTTGATAAATGTAAATAAAATGTTAAATAATGATTCTGAAATTTGTTGTCTGCAAGACTGGCAAGAATTGTTGTCAAAAGCTCATTTATGAATATGCAAATTAAGAAACTTTTTGCAAACAAGTATGAAATCGTGTGGTTTTTCAACTCGCTTTTCACTGGGTGTCTGAACTCATTCACCTGACCAGAATGGGCGTTCTGGTAAGCTAATAACAATTTGAATTATTAATGAGTTTGAGAAAGTTGCTCACTCATTAATAATTCATCAAGTAAAAACAAAGGAAATCAAGACCGTGACGGTGATTTGAAAATCTGATCTTAATTAGCATAGATTTTTTACGATTTTATTTCTCCTCGTTCTCCGTAGTTTTAGTTTCGATTGAGAAGATATTACAATCACGAGAGAGAGTGTGCTTTATCGCATTTCTGCGTTTTCGATCACTCTGTTTATCAATCGTTTCAACACTTCTTCGTAATTAGACGTATAAAGTCTTATGATATTCCATTTTGCCTAAGGCTTGTTCCTTTAAAGGTCACAGAAGACGTCAAAATCTGGTAAGAACATTGGTAACTGTCCACTCGACTTCTTGTGGCCGCATTAGCACTGACAACAAGATGGATTAAAATCTTGTTTCATTTTGATAAATATCTCTCCCACTGTGCATGAGTTTTATTTTTTGTTTATTTTATTAGCATATTAAATTTCATATCCTAAAAAAAGATGGACATTTTTCAAAACATTCAGAATCGCGGCTGAATTTTGCAAGAAATATACATATATTACTTTTTCCTTTCAAGAAACTGTGACGGGATCAGGAAAAAGGAAACTTAAACCAAGTAGTGCAGCTCACACTGCCAATGTTCAGTTGCTATCTAACAGCGCACTTCTTCCGTCGCTAAGCGTTCTAGCCAGAGGACAATGGAAAGGCCGCGATTGAAGTACTTTAACATTGTTGTTAACTATGGCAACGCAACAAAACTATTGGCAGAAAAAAACAAAAACACGTTGTTGTTTTTCTCAAAAATCTTTTTTTACAGATTTTTCTTAATTTTGATCTCCAAGTAGACAAACCACTAGATTTCGAAAGAAATCAGTCTTGTCTTTAATTAAAAAAATAGTAAAATAGTAAAATCGTTGCTATGGTAACCTCTGTTGCTTACAAACGTTTAAAAATAAAACTTTGATCATATGTGATTAATATGGTGTAGTCTGGCAAAAATCGAAGATTGCCTTTCGGTGGAAGTTTTATTTTCAAAACCCGCACCCCGAGGCTACAAATAAACTACATCGTGCCTACGTAATGAGGCGAGGGGATACGAAGTGTTAAAGAGGTAATTTTATTGAAGTTTGCATTTCTGAATGTTGGTTTATGTAATTAATAAATGAGCAGCAGTGTTTTATCAGGTATAAAATCACGAGGCAAAGTCAAGTGATTTTACTCTGATACACAAGTACTGCGAATTTATTGATCTACTTTAAACACATTCCCGACAAAGCGCGTCGATTAATCAGAAAACTACACAACTCATAGTTTTGTCTTGTTTCCTTTTATTCAGGCAAGTTGCACATACGTAGGCCGCTGCATGATTAGGCAATTTTTTCACAGACAGGCCATTACATTAGTGCATGTTTGTGATGGCAGTTTTCTTTTTCTTGCTGTTTAAAAGCCCATTATGCTGACGCTGAAATTCAGCAGGCCCAGTTGTGGCACTCGGGACATCAACTGCTGACATTGGAGAGCCAATGACCAGTGCTTGCCCTTGTTGGTCAAAGAATCTTTTTCTGCCCTTCCCGATTGTGGCGCAGTAACTGGCACGGTCAAAATTGCCCTTCAGCACATTTTCTGGAAAGTCCCCCATCATGTTTCCTGCAGGTTTATATCTGCCGACAATATACGCACACTTCATTCTGCCTTCAGTAACTTCAGCTCGTCCAATACCAAGAGTTGTGCTTCCTTTCCACACCACCTGTGTAAAATGGCCTGTTCCGCTACTAAAACCACTACCGAAATTGTATCCAGGATCACACACCTCGTTGTACCTGAGAGAAATGACATTTCTTGAAGTTGCTGTCCAGTTAGTGTATGAGCCAATGTAAAGGTAAACTATCTCACTTTTCCATCTTCGCTCGAGGGGCGGGGAGGGGAGCCCATAAACAACAACAACAACAAAAACAAAAGTGCCGTACAAGCGACAGAAAGTTGTAATTACTATACTCACATGGGTCCAAAGTTTGTCGTGCTTCTTTAAACTAACCTGGCGTAATATGTATATGTAATTGGTATTTTTCTTTCATGTATGGCACATTCATGGACGCAACGTCACATAGCAGGACATGTATTTGGACAGTTCGGTTTCCCGGCCTTAACCACCACCTCAATACAACTTCTAAGGGACTAAAAAGCCGGGCACAATTTTATTTTCTCCCTTCCATTGCACTCAACATCTACATACTTTTTGAGCGAACTTTTGCTTTATTATTGGTGAATTGTACTGCTAGCTTCTGATCTAAACAGCTGAGCTTATTAACTAAAATCTTTAACATTCATTGAAATTTTCGATCTGTTGATGCGCGGCACGAGTTTTGAAATGAGCCGAACGCTCCAGTGCTCAAAAGCGTTTTTAGTTCATTGTTAAACGAATAAGAAATGCATCCGAGTGCATTGTTGAGTTATGTAAGCACGTGGGGATTTTCAAGAATATGAGAGAAGTGCATAGAGAAGCACGAGGCGCAGCCGAAGTTCTTAAAAGTACTGATATAACTGAACATTGTACGAGGACAGGGGCGGATCCAGGAATTTTTAATTAGGGGGGTCCAAACTTTCTGAACTTTGATTTCGGAAACACTGTTGAAACGTTTCTGCAGCAAATTACTTCTCCCCAATATCCCCCCAAAAAAATAAACTAATAAACAGTCGCAGTTGCACGTTATAATTCCTTGTCCCCTTACCGAGCGAGTACATGAATTCTACTCGCCAATATATTTATAGGCAAAGTCATAACAGAAATTCTTAGCCAAAGCGCATTCAAACCTCTCGCTTGGAAACGATATTATATCTCGACGACACTTTATCTCTCCGGGACACCAACAGAGAGGTTCATTGATCAAGCAAAAAAATATCAGGCCACTACCAAGTTCACGGCTGAAATTTCTGATATAGAAACTACTTTCCTGGAAAAGACAGTGTTCACAAAGGCAAAAGAGTCATATACGAGTCAGTGCATCATCATACGCACCTAACAAGCCGACTGAAAAATTTCGGTACACTATTTCCTCTCGTGTTACCCATCCGGAGTCAAGAGAGGTTTCACCAAAGGGGAGGCCTTCAGATTGCTTAGAACTAATTCCTCTTAAACAGCATTTGAGAAAAACTTATCAAGCACCTCCAATCACACTTATCAAGAGAGGTAACCCAGAAAGTTTAGTCTAAAGAACTCTCGCAGAAGATTTTTTTTAAAACAGAAAGCAAAAAAAAAAAACGAAAAAATATTTTCTTTTTGTATTGCAATACCACCCAGCAGTACGAAAAACTGGCATGTAATAGAGCAACATGCAACCATTGCTCAAAAAATATTCAAAGAACCACACCTAGCATCGTACAAAAGGAGAAAGTCTCAAATATATACTCGTGAGATCAAAACTATGAAAATGACTAATACACGTGCGTGAAAGTAGTGCTGGCGTGTCAACTCATTTTTATCACTGTCTAATACTGGGAGAGGAGGGGGGGCGGACCCTCGGACCCTCCCCCTGGATCCGCCACTAGAGGATGAAGTTTTTTATTTCTTTTATAAAATGCTAAGGAAATTGCGCGCGCGCCCAAACTCATGACTTACGCCACGTGCATTATAACCCGATAAAGTGCACGCGTGACGTAGACTGCGTGCTTTACGAAGCTGTAATAAACTCCAACTGAGCGGGAAACTGAGTGGTGAGCGGCGTCTGGAAATAGCTTAGCAATTAAATGCGACGTTTAAAACCAAATACCGAAATTTTTAATTCGAGTCGACCTAAATTAGAATTGTATTCGGTGCATGTAACATGCGACGTTTAAACCATGCCTAAGAACACGAGTTCAGCGATTTTGAAAGTGTTAGACTCTAAAAGATCTGCAAGACATTGACATCACTACATTTTGCCCAATAATTTTTTTTTTTTTCGATCAATGAATCTTAAAGTATTATAGCATCTTGAAGCGAAATTTTAGTCTTGCTTCCGAGATATAACATGATAAAGATTTTTAAATAGCTATGACAAAGATTATATCCATTGAAAAATGGCTATGATCTTTTTTTGAGCATAAAGACATAGAAACAAAGTTTTTGTTGTTTAACCAAAACAAGTTTCGTAATAAATAGTATAAATCTCACCAGTTTGTCACGGCTTCTTCCATGGCTTGTGCCTTGTTAGAGGAACATCCCATGGAAAGGTTTTCGCCTTGTCCCTCTCTTTCCTGTTTTGAAGAGTGCTGGAGCCCCCCCATATCGGCGATTTTTTGGGCATATGCTTTAGCGTCATCACACATCTTTCTGTCGAGTTGCATCGCAGGAACTCCGTGTATTTGACGGAATTCATTATGCATCGCTAAACCAATTTCTTCTTCTTTGGTGAACTCTGAAAATAATAATAAAAAAAAAAATAAATAAAAGGAGATATTAATGATTGAAGGAGAAGAATTATGTGGTAGCTAATAACTATAAAAGTCATACCGTATTTTCTCAATTAAACGCCCCCGGCGTTTGTTTTGAAATTGGCCTTGTGGACCCGGCGTTTATTTGAAGCCGGCGTTTAATCGGGGCCCGGCGTTTATTTATGAAGTACAATTTCCTTATGTTTTTTTTTTCAGATTGATTTATTATCACCCCTCCTCCCAGAAAAAGAGGCACAGTGCTGCGTTTAAAAACGTTCTTGCACTAAAAAATCCTCAAGCTTATTGCGGTTTTCAATAACATGCTAACTCTGAAATTCAAACCTCAACCAACGATTTACGTATTTCGCTGCCGTCAATCATCTAAGCTGACCTCTCGGGAAACAGAAGCTTGCTTCAGCCGGGTCAAAAGGTCACGTCTGCCGGTCGTAATTGGTAGATTTCAATCCATTTTGTTTGTTTCTGTGTTTCAAGGTTCGTTTGCTGTCGCCATAATTTATATTGACGGCAGTGAAAAACCCAATCGCCAGTTGGGCTTTGAACTTCAGATTTCGCATGTTATTTAAAACCGCAATAAAGTAAGAGGCTAAAAATGCAACCCCCTTTTCTCCTCTATTAGGAATTTTAGATTCTAATTCGTGGTTTGGGATTGGCATTAGTTTCGCGCGCACAATATCACTTTTTTAACGCAAGTGTCCTCCTGCCCCCCCCCCCCCCCCCCCCTCACCAAAACAAAAATAAATTCACCATTTCGCATCAAAAAGCTCAAACATAGCCTACCACTGCTATAGATCTGTAGTTGAGAAAGACGCCCTTAATTCGGCAAACGGGAACTGGCAACTGTGTCTTAAGCACGACGTTTTGATACCTCTGACTGTTGCTTAGACTAACGCTGGCCCCTTTTCAGTTGAATGAATGAGTTGATTAAGTTCCGATGGTTGTCTTAAAGGCTATAATAAGTATGTGCGGTATAAGCTATAACGCATAATGACATGGGTTAAACTTGTATACTTGTATAGAATCATTGCTCCTTGCTTTTACAGCAATTTAAAACTTTTGCTTTTACAGTAATTTAAAATTCTCTTATTTTGTAGATGTAAATTTTTCTACCGCAGTATAGAAATGGAAGATGAAGTTTATTACAACAGTGTTACTATATCTACAATAATTATAAAATCTTCACTTTTATGCCAGATGGCATTTTTCAACAACTTTAAAACAATAAAAATAAATTTTCTACTTTTTTAAAACAATGGAAATTATTTTTTAGCACGTCTGTTAACCGTAACGGAACAAAATTTACCGTAGAATCACCGGAAAGCTGTAACATATAAAAGTTATAGTAAATTAAAGCAAGTGGCAATAAATTTTATAACCGCTTTTGTAAAATGAACATCGAAGTTTGACATACCTCCCCCTCCGGCTCCTGGTCCTCCTGCACCTTCTCCTGGTCCTGGTGCCCCTGGTCCTGGTCCTGGTCCTCCTGCCCCTGGTCCTGGTCCTCCTGCTCCTGGTCCTGGTCCCCCAGCCCCTGGTCCTGGTCCTCCTGCCCCGGGTACTGGTCCTCCTGCCCCAGGCCCTGGTCCTGGTCCTCCTGCTCCTGGTCCTGCTGGCCCTATCTCAACTTGTATGTTTAAAGAGGTCTGGCCGTTTTTTTTTATCATTCCATTCCCCGAAATACTTATCTTAGAATCCTGCTTAAGGTCATTTTGATTCTGGCCTGAAAAAAAGAAAGAAAAGAAGAACTAATTAACGGCCGGTACTGCGTGCTACTCATTTACATAACTGCGCGTAACATATATTCGTTCTTCATATTCCGGGCGATTCCTTGGTTTCATGGGGTTCTCATTCATTTGGAACTCGTAAAATGGCAAAGTAGGGAGTATTTTAGGCCTTCCTTTGCTTCTTCGCTACCTCCTTCGCTTCGGTGTTGACAATTTTGCTAATCCACTACTCCACGTCGCCGCAACATATAAATAACTCAGAGACTCAAAGGGCAGTGCAGAATGCGAAGTGGCTGATTAATTCAAAGTACGGTGTTTAATTAATGTGTTTTGGTTGTTTATCTCAATTCACTTTAATTCAATAAGACATTAAAACGCCAAACGTGATACGCACACTTGTCTTTATTGCCGTAACACAACTTTTTTCGTTTGCAACATTGTACCTTTATTTTTCTGCCAAACATTGAAACGTGATACTTTTGTTATTTTAACTTTAAAGTTTGTCACTTGACACTTTCGTTTTTCTTTCAAATATATTTTTACTACTATTTTGTTATTACTCGTTATTTTAACTAATGAATTATTGTTGGACAAAGAAACCAGAAAACTTGAATCACCGTGTTCTTAAACTTCAGTTGGCTAAAATTCGGTTGCCTAAACACACACTTTTGAATGCCTCGAAATCCCAAGCTGCTTCCGGTTGTCTGAGTTGTCACACTTTTGGCCAATCAGCGCAATCTATAATAGGTTGTCTCATTTTCCCGCTTGACTGAGTTTTAACACGATGTACGATGTTTCAATTAAATGCTTCATGGTTGATAGGAAATTTGCGCCAAATATCCCGGTACAAGTTTTTGCATTATTTAACTACGATAGCACTAAGTACGATAGCATTATGTCTGATATTTACAAGAGCTCTGTAGTGAGAAGCTGTTGTTGATTGTTTTGTTTTTCGAACACTGCGAGTTCCGGGAGAATTCGATGGTAGTTGTTTTACCGTCCGTACTAAAACCAGTTAAAACACTGATGGTATAAATTAATAAACGGAAAGCTTTTTTGCCGGGTTTATGAAGAATAAAGAATTTTTTCACACAAAGCACTGCGACGCCATAAAGTCTAATTTAATTAACTGCGGTTTTAACTCGGCACAACGGAGTCTAAAACAATTACACCGCAGAGAAAGGCATGTGACGTCCGTGAGAGTTCAAGACTGTAACTCAGACTTTTCGTCTGCGCATGCGTTTGTCGCAAAGTTCCCTGTTCTTGGAAGAGTAGTACCACATGGACAGCGGAGGGCTTTCAGAAACAAATGTATAGTATTTGTGTGCTTCATATAAGAGTAATGCAGAGACACTCCGCGTTTTACCCAGTACATGCAGTCAGGTATTCCCCACCCTTTCCCCTTCCAAAAGAATAATTAATGAGTTGATTAGTTAATTGATATTAACTAATCAATTATGTTGGATTTATTTGACTATAATATAAGTACATTCAGCTACTTCGAGGGCGAGAGTAAGCAAAGTTTAGCCGTACTACCCAATCGCTTGCAACTTGACAGTTCAAAGGTGACATTTGAATAAGTACAAAGACAACTTGACTGAACGGGATTGAACTTGTCGGCCAAAACTTAATTTGTTCTGAGCAAAAAAATAAATTGGTCGATGGAGTTGTTTGTTGCTGCTAGAAAAATCGAAAAACACTATTTTCCTTCGTAAGATATGAAATTTCATTTGCGGCTCAATCAATATAATTTGATTGGATTTGTTAATGATTTTACAATTAAATCCTCCGGCGCTCGCAGGGTATTTTACAAGCAGCAAGAACAAAGATTTTCGTGAATTTTGCCAAAGTTGGAAATTTGGAATTAACGTAGAACAGTTCTCTGAACCGCTTAGTCTTGAACCGAGAAACAACAATGCGGTAAACTGTAAGCGAAGGAGAAAAATTAACTGAGGAATGGAGGAATCGCTCACTAGTGAAACTTGACTCGGACATTAAACTCATTCAAACGGGTAAGTCATTACAAAGTCTTTTTGTTGTCGTGAGGCGCATTCCCGGCTAAAAAAATCTTCTGTCCTTTGCTGCTAATTGTAAAAGACCTTTATGGCAATAAAACTCTGTTTTATATGAACACGACAAGCGATAGGGCTTAATTTGCTAATATGACCTAACTTTTGTGTGTCAGTGCGTTTACATTTTTTCTACAGTGAATTTCATTCACGTAATACGAAGTGATTATGGGCAGCGTACGTCTTTGATCAATCCAACATTGGCGCACAGATATTTAACCATACCTTTAGGAAAAAGTCCTTTTATGACCAGCTGTCGTTTACCTGCGAGCGCAATATAAAACTCGAGTCAGTGATGCGAGCGAAAAACAGAACTAAATTAGAAATTATTATTCAAATATAAAGTTGAATTGGCTTTTACCTGCTTGAGCAGCAACAAAGGTGAAGAGCAGATAATAAAACCACATTATTTTGACGAGATCTATAGAAAAAGAAAGAGAAAAATCATCGATGTCACAAATGATTAGATCTCTGAAGAAAAACTCCTAAAGTTCAGAATTTGAATCAAATGAGAATAAATGTCTACAGGTAATAAAGATTCCTGTAAACATAATGGCAATACAAACATCAAAATAAACATTGCCAGTAGGAGTA